>WYDF02267575.1:0-18456 GCA_009867245.2 Adranes taylori
TAATTGTTGGGGTTTCTCTTTTATTATTTAATAATTTAAGTCAAGCAGTTGATCACAGTTGCTCATTTTCATCCGTAGAGGAGTTTTGTGTGAAATTAGGTCTATTTTTTATTTTTGACTAAATTTAACTATTATAGGAAAGAAAAGCTATTATAACCGAATTCAGTTGAACCAACAGAAACTGGAATTAACTTATTCAACTCTGAGTAAAGTGACAGTTTCAATTTTAGGTCAGGATTTATTACAGTAATTGTCTTTGTTTTTATTAGTCGATGGCAGTCATAAGCAATCTGTTGTTTAATTCTTCTATTATGATCATGGACGTCTCTGTGTAAGGATTAAATTTTTTTGGGGGCTTTTTTGATAGCGTCTTTTATGTAAAGTGACGGGAAGGTTAAAATTTTATTTGAAAAAATCGTTCAGAATTGGAATAGCAATTAATGAAAATGCAATTCAGTGATGTTCCAAATACTCCATTTATTCTTTAAAAATTCACCGCTTAACTATTAGTTAACATGTTTCGGGAAAACAATCCTCCCTTCGTCAGAACTGAAGATAACTTTCAATCTCTGTGTATTGATATAATTTCTGAATTAAGTACATTTTAGTCTTCTTTCAAAATAGGTATTTATAATATTGTTTATAATAAATTCATATTTGAAAACATTTTTAATTGTTTATATTTCAGAAAAACATATTAATTTACATAAATTTTGAATTTTGAAAACGTTAATTAAGGCATTTTAAAACGTTAATCATATACTAGTTCTAAAATTGTCATGATTAACGTTTTTAAAATTCAAAATGTATGTAAATTAATGTTTTTCTTAAATATAAACAATGAAAAACCAATAAAAATGTTTCCAAATAAGAATTTATTATAAGCAATATTATAAGTACCTATTTTGAAAGAAGACTAAATAAAGTGTACTTAATTCAGAAATTATATCAATACAGAGAGATTGAAAGTTATCTTCAGTTCTGACGAAGGGACGATTGTTGTCCCGAAACATCTTAGCTGATAGCTAATTAGTAAATAAAAAAAATGGAGTTCTTGGAACACCACTGAATTTCAGTATCATCATCATAAAATTTTATAGTTTTTGAAAGCTGTACACAAGCATCTCTATATTTTAATTCTCCTATTCTTACCGCTTTTCTTTGTAGGCTAAAAATACTTCTTGCACCTGTAGATTGACCGCATACGACAATTGCATTATTTATTATTGATTGGCTCAAGGCATAATAGCAAATCAACCGTGTCCCTGAAGACAAGGACTGTAAGAATACAAATCAGAAAAATATTCAAAATTTTTTTTAATATTAAATTTATATGACTGTTTCACTATTGGGATGGATTAATGTAAGTGCCGAGGGATGTTAAGCTTTCTTCAAATATTTTTTTCAACCCAATTCTCAACGAAGAATTAATCGTTGAGGTTTTTTCTTTATATAAATGTAATTTATTTGCTATGAATCATTTCAAGGTCTTATCATATGTGGCTCCCTGTACAGGTGTCACTAGGCATGCCCGACCGTTGTAAGAATTGTGGCACCTGCAAAAGAAGACTAATTGTGAAGGTTCAACCTTGATTTTAAAACAATTGAAGAAATGAGAAGTACAACAGGATTCTGTATGGATCCTTGCAGAAAACCTACGTTTTTAATTGAGAATTTACAATTAATTTGTTAAATAAGATTTTATTAGGTGCATGCTGTTGTAATTTTGTGATTTCTTTGTGAAAAGCTGTGCTCCAGTCACAAACATTTGAAACTGAGAAGTTTTTATTTTCAAATATCTAACGAAGTGTACGAGGGATGTCTTTAATTTTGTATATAGCTTTAACAAAAAGCAATAGTTTAAATTTCAGTCCTTTATTGTTTTTCAAAGTACTTCAATGGGTATGCTCGAAATGGTCATTTTGTAAAGCATCGGCTGCTTCAGGTGATTGAAATCGTTGATCACGCAGTGCATTCTTGATGGCGAGACATGTAAAAAATTGTTGGGACTTAGGCATGGCTGTACGTAGGATGATCACGCAATTCGATGTTTTGGTCCAAAAACTCAAATGTTTGTCGAGCAGTTTGATCACTCGCATTGTCACGGTTAAGGATGATCCGACGCTGTGGGTTGTTTTTTCGCAGCTCAGAAATGATATCTGGCAAACAAACGGTTGTGTACCAATCAACAGTTACCGTCATTCGAAGGAATTGTAGCCACATATCCGGATTTTAATCGCGTTGCAACCATCTTTTTCGACACACTGCGGGAACTTTTGTTGGGTACTCCTCATCTTTAAACACCCAAACAGTTGATTGACGTTCATTCTCGGGTTCATAAGAATAAATCCACCTGACGATACTGTACACATTTTTGGAGCGGCCTCTGTTAAAACGATTCAGAGTTTTCGGCACCAAGTGAGACGAGCCGCCATTTGTTCCTCGGTCAACAGATGCGGGATCCAACGAGAAACTATTTTTTTCACACCCTTACATGACGATCTTCATTAATCATTTCGCGCACAGAATAAACGTTTTCTTGGGTAACCGCTGATTTTGGTGGACCTGTCCTAGGATTATTGCTGAGTTTTGTGCGTCCACGTTTGAATTCAGAGTACCAGCCAAAAATTGTCATTGATGTGGTGCTATATTACCAAAAACAGCAACCAACTCGGCAAGGCTTTGTTCTTGTGATAAACTTTGAAAAGTTGTAAAAAAATTCCGATGTCAATATAATGTTCAGGTTAATTTCGGAACCTTATGTTTTATTAGTATGGTTTAGGACATCACTCATAATGGCAGATTGATAAGGTTCAAAAGTAATGTACAATTTTCGTACACTTATTACAAATTAGGAAAACTTCTTACCTTTTCGAAAATGTATTAACTGTGTGAAATAAAATATGTTAAAAACCACGTTCACTCACTTCAAGGAATCGCTCAAAGCTTAAAACTGGTTCAAAAAAGTAGGCACTATCTGTTCGCGCCAAGAAAGCGCTTAAGAAACGAGACATTTCTCCAGCTTATCGATTTCCTATCATTTTTTTCACAATACTAGATCGAATTCATATCGTAGAGAGTACAGTAGCCTAACTTTATGTTGCCTTTAATGTTGAATATCATTATTCCCGATTCCCCGGATGGGGATTTGTGAAGCTTCATTTGAAATGATTTAAGGATTGTATAAATGTTCATCTATAAGCATATTTTTGGCTATTTTGACTGAACAAATCCAAAATTTATTTTTTGGACTTATTAGCTCCCGCCCGGCCTTTACATCTGGTGATGAATTATACATTGGCTATAACTCAATCTCATAAAAATTGCAAAAATTCTCAACTTTACTTTTTCGCACTGCGTAAAGTTCTTTTATTATAAATTTGGGCAACTCTAAATTATTAAACACAAAGTCGAAAGCGTTATAAATATTACCATATATAAAAGGTGAACTAACAGCACTGGATACAATACTTGAAGCGCTACTTGACGAACTGCTATTGTGTCTGAATCGTGAGGATGCGGACCTACTTTGTACTCGAATTGTTTGTTGATGGTATCAGATGTCTTCTCGATCGCTGTAAGAAAAGTATGTGCGATGGAGCACTTAATGACCGTTGGGTACATCTGACAGATTAACAAAAATAAACCTTAGCCGGTGTATCTGTAATAAGTAAACAATTACTATTTCTCTAAGTTGTTTTTAATCAAGAGCTTTCTTCCCTTACTCTAGGATCTTGTTGAAATATTATGTTTGTAAGACACCTCTAAGTGTCTTTACAACATAATTTACTTATTCAATTAGGAGTAAGAAATATTGAATTTTAGTTACTTTTTGATTAAATACATTTATATATCAAATCTTTTATTCAGAGTTGGGTAAACAGCTTCCAGTTTTGAAGGGCTTTACTTTTTTCAGCTGAAATACGTCTTTTACTTGAACTACTAAGAATTTTTTAAGGATGTTATTATTAAAAATTGTAAACGCTGAAACAATATAAGATTATTTTAAACAAACATTTTTAAAATCATTTTAAATAAATAGCATTATTTGATAAAAATTGTTAATAGTTTGAGATAGTATTTAAAATATTTTATTTACTTTTCAAAGTATAAAGTAAAAAAACAAACCAATTTTATAAGTTCCTAAAATTTGAGATGAAATGTATGAGAATAGCCAATGATTGTTCTTTTGAAACAACGAACGCACAATTTTTTTCACATTATTTTTCACTGAAAAAAAAGTTTAATTGATTAATGTATTCGGTGTCTTCGATTGTTTAAATCAGGAAATAATGTTGAAAAAGTCTGCAACTATTTTCATATAGATAGAGATCAAAGAGCACAAATTCTCATGTTTCGAAAGAATAGCATCAAAGTAGAATTATTTTCATATTCTATAAATATCATAATAAAATATTGCTTAAGTCATTCATAAATCGTGTAGTTAGTGTTTTTGTCATCAAATAATTAGTTCATAAAGCGATTAAAATAATCGTATAATAAAATAATTTCAAATATTTATAAATAATGAATAATATTAATTATAGGCTGTGCTGTGTTGTATATAACGAAATTTTATATTAAAAAAAATGCAAAAGAAGTTGAAACAGGTAGTGTATGAATCTTTTCTTATAACAAAAGTGTCCGCATAGGTTCATTTTAAATTTGGATTCAATAAGTACGGATTAATTTTGAATTAACAATTATAACTTTTGGATAACCTCTTTTTAAGGGCTACCGACGTGGGGATATTTACTCAGATGATCTAAGAGTAGCAGGATATTAAAAATTATGAAAACTTATCGTGGGTTAAATTAAAGAAAATATTTTTATATAATAAAATATAATTAACATCAAAAATAAACATTAAACATGTTTGATACAATTAGAGTTTGTTAAAAGTCATTTAAAACTATTCAATTGTGTCGATCAGCTCTTACACAAAATAATTCAATAAATAAGTATAAAATCTTACATGTTTGTATCACATTGCGTTGCACTGACTATGTATGTAAGCTCCCGAAATGTCGCTTTATAAACTAACCAATGAAAAAATAATTAAAAAGAAATAATTTAGTTGATATGGGCTGAACAAGAGACCAGTCCTTGTGGGACCTTTGAAGGAGATGAACCCGTTTATAAATATTTATTTAATGAGTAAAGGAAAAATTACACTTTTGTTGCAATTATTTCGGCACATTAAAGTAGTTACGCTCAGTTATAATTTTGGAAAAAGCATTGGCATTCGGAAGTTGAAAAAAGGTCTACAGAATTACTCTTCAATGAAAATTACTCTAAACAGAGATGGGACTAGGCTTCAATCCAATTATTATTAAACTATCTACTTTTTGCCAGCCAATAGAATAAAATCAGAGTTGGAACAGTGTGTGTGCAGAGAAGGAAATCCTAGATGTTCTGTAGATCTGGTATGTACCCATTAAGCAAGCAACTTAGTCTATTGCTTCTTGAAATAGAAAATATCGTAAGAACTGGCAGAAATTATTATCGAAGGAATCCTTGTAGAGCCTTCGTTTACTGAAAAATTATGTGAGAATGCTTTTAAGCGTTTTCTGAGAAATTCATCTAATGTAGGTAATATCTTTCTGATTATTCGCCTCATGTAGTGTGTTGAGGCCAATAAATCAATATTCATTCGATTAAAAGTTTTTGTTACTGGGAAATAAAGCTACTGTTGAATTTATGTGTAGTCGTTCAATTTGTTCGACTTGGATTTGTACTGATCAATATTAGTTGGATTACTATTTCTCTAAGTTGTTCTCATAATCAGATTTTTCAACTGCAGCATGTGCGCTGGGATGAGTTTCTCTGAGTTCTTCCAATTGTCATTTTAGAGGGTTTATATTGCTCTTATATTGAACTAACTTTTTGCATTCTTGAGTTGAGTTTCCAAGTCGCTTTTGCGTTTTTCCATTTTACCATGGGCCATTTGATTCTCGTTTTCACCGTTGTCTACTTTCACCTTTGCAAATTCTTCTATTAAGCTGTTGTCTCTCTTTTTAACCCACACTTTTGTATTTGAATTTGCATTTACTAGTGACTGCAGTTCTTTAGAACAGCGTAAGAGCTTATCTATTCTCCGGAGTGATGGCCAATTTTCCTCTTCTTCTTGTCCCTCTTTGCCGCTCTTCTTGCTTCTCAACAATTACAATATCTGATGTAGCGCCCTAATCTTCATCTATGCCCTCGTGACAAGTTGGGTTTCTCGCTATGGAGTCTATTCGTTAGAAGTGGTCTCTAATATTCCACAGATGCTAATGCACTCCTTACTGGAGTCGTCAGTTTCGGTGTTCGCCTGGGTTCAGGAGCGGTGCTGTTGTCTGGTTGCGTGAGGATTTTCAACGTTCTATTGTTTGAGTTCCTACTTGTATTTTGTTTGTTTAGCTCATTAATATCTATAGAATTCCCACGAGCAGGGCCGATATTTATACATCCGGCGTGGCAATACGATAAGGCTAGTTGCCTATTCTCCTGGCTGTTCCGTATGGCTATCCACTTATGGGCACGGATCGCTTAACACCTTAAGTGGCGAGATGTTTATTGACCTCCCAGTCTGGATCTTTAGTGCTCACCTCGAGTAGGATGTGGCTTTTCATCACGCACTATGGGCGAGAGACAGACAGAGAGAGAGCGAGAGCGATTCTAAGGTTCTGGTGAGGAACTAAAAGGCGCTTCATCTTGTCCTGGTAGCGCTAAGAGGTCCAGTGCACAGTTAACTCGGTCAAAGGCACTTACTACCTTTACGCACTCTATTGGCCCCAACCTAAGATAACTATGATTTTTTTTTTCGTTTTGTGTTGGACCGTGTTTTGGCATGCTTTTATTTGGACGGTCACGGAAGTTTCAAAATAAAAATTTGCCAAATTGTCATGGCTTTTTCGTAAACCCAATTCCTTTTAACGGATTTCAGAAACGTCTTGAGCAATATATTTTTTGTGTCCAAGCTTATCTCAATAACAATAACAGTAAAAGTAGCGTTTCTACTTAGGATCACATTTTCACTAGGATTTTCTTACGTTAGGACTTAATTTTTCACTTAAGTTATCATTTTTTACAATATAAGACTTAAATGAATAATATTTGTAGTTTTCCACCAAAAGGACGAGAGAATAAGAAAAGTTATCGTTGTTAGGTTTTTTTTTTGTATTATTGATCTAAATAATATGAGCAAGTGTGACTTCTGCGAAAATTACTTCAGTTATCAGTTAAGTTATTTTGAGACTGTTAGCTGATTAAATTTTAAGATTGTTAATTATTTTTTCTAGTTTATCTATCAATAGCTGATTTTGCGATAACCTAAAAAATATCCTCACTGCGCTACAAGTGAACTTAACGATCAGTTCATGAAAAATTTATTATTTTTCATAACAATTATAATTAGTGTTCAAGAAAAAAATCTGATTATAATTAAGAAGAATATTTTTATATCAAAAAATATTTTATGAAAAGGTTATAGGTAAAGGTATAATTTCTATTACATTTTTTATTGGTTATAATTTCTTCTGAAGAAAAATGTGTCTAAAATTAAATTGAGTCGGAGAAATGAATTATGGAATAAGTGCCAACAATATTTATAACTTAAATGAAATATTCAAACTTAAATGAAATATTCAATATTGTATTCAAATTTTAGATACATTTAACATTTTTTTTTTCTTAGAAGAAAATTAATCGGCACCAAGACCGTTTAATGCAATTTGTTATTTTTCTTAATGCTTCCAAATATCCAAATCGGGAAATGAATAGAGTAGAGATCTGCAGTGTATTTATTTGGTTTATAATTCAAAGTCAGCTTTGAGGATAATTTATTGTTTTATATTAAGCTTAGAATACAAAGCGGTTTTTTTCGCGCAGGTTACATATTAAATAAAAATAAAATATAAAATGTGGGTGTGTTCTAAGCACTTGTAAATTTATATACATATTATAAATAATAGTAATTATTGGTTAATTACTACTATGTTTATTATTTTTTTTTCGTGTGCAAGTTTCTATAATTATCTTATTTCTTATGCAAACTGTTATGAATAGCGTATATTTTTTGCAGGGGTGTTTAGTTTTTTTTTTATCATGATGCTCAAGAAGTGAAGAAATGATGGTTTTAAAACAACTTTATTGTTACTTGTTTATTTTATTGCATAACATACAAATTTATTGGCTAAGATTATATATTGCTTTTACGTCATTGAGTTTTTTTTATGACAATATTCTTCTCACGAGGTATATCTTAAGTTTATTTAAAAAAACTTCTTGGCAAATGCAATTATTGTTTTTGTTGACGGAAAAATACAAAACTTATTAAGATGTTTCTTGAATAAAATAAATTCTTGCACAATACAATTAGTCAAAGGTATGAAGCGTTATTATTGCCATCTTAGAAAAAATATATTACATAGAAATGCAATTTAGTCTGACATATTCACACGTGATCTGACATAATGATGGTCCTCGTTATTATTAAGTACGGGCGCACGAACTTAATCCTACCTATTAACGGGATGCATTGGGACTTTGGTTAATTATTCCAATTTATAGTTCGACTAGTTAAAGGCTCGATTCTTCTCTTCTTCGTCCAACGTCGTGACTAGCGTGTGGTGACTACGGTGCATGTTGATGTTGAATAGGGCTATCTTCTAATTTCTATATTATTCGTTTAACCGTTGATTTTCAGATCTGTCGATCGTTCTCTTGGCGCTGCATTAGTGTAACTTGTTTCTGTTAGTTTCGAAATAATATCGGTCCACCTAGTTGGCGATCGGCCTTTTCCTTTCTGGTTTTCCCAAGTTTTTCCATACAGTCATGTAGCACTTGTTGCTAGTTCACTTGCGCGAGTTTACTAGCTACTAGCCGACGAGAGAAAAAGCGGACGAGTTACCTAGAACGATAGTGGTGATTACACATAACAACTTTCCACTCGGTCAGTGGCCAACTAGTTGGCGAGCACTTCAGGCAAAACCTTCGATATTGCTGATTCCGGAACTCGAAATAGGTGTTCTAGAGAAAGAATTATCAGTTGCTAGATAATGTAGTGTAATTTCCAGTTTTGTATCTATTGGGATTACCGTTGTCATTTTCGTATCGTTGAACATTTTATTTATGGTCTGCTGTAAATCAAAATGGAAACAGTTTAATCTTAAAATATTTCGCTAAGCCCAAGAATCTTCGTCCTTGAACCCTTTGAGTAAACTGAAAGGTACACCATATGTCTCACGTCTTTCTATACATAGTTTTACCCACAGTTTTCTATGTACCCACACTTTTGATAGCATGAGCTAAAACAACGATTCCTGTGCGAACTAGTTCGTTCGACATTTTGAAGGTACTAAAACCAGGAACCACCGGGACACTTACAGCTAGTTCACTAGCAGCTATGATGACACACAGCTATTTTACTAACTAGGTAGCGCATACGGCAGCGTTTAGCGAGTAAAGTAGTCCAGCTTTCAACTTTACTCGCAGATTGTTCACAATCTGTTAGTTAGCTAGTGAACATGATTACACTGGGCGAGTTTACTAGCTGCTACTAAATTCACCTGCTAACAGCTAGTAAACTCGCCCTTCTGTAATCGGGTCTTAACTGATGGCTTAACATATTTATAGCACTTATTCCAAGCACGTACAGACGTGAAGGATAATATAGGAAATAAATTTGAAGATCATTTAATCTTAAAGAATGGAAATATTACCATATTCATTGAAAAATGAAATATGATATGAAATATTCAATACTACCGATTAAAATAATTTCACTCGATTAAATAAGAGAATATAAAATATGAAGAAAGTAATTAAATAAAGTAAGATGACTTTAACTATCACACAAGAGTATTCATTTTTTTAACTTCCTTCTATTTTATTCATTTGACGGATTTATTCCCACTTAATTAAACTATTTTTTCCAGAACTGGTCTAAATCTAGTTCACTTTATTTAGTTTGATAATATTTGAAAGAATTCTACGTCTTATCTTTACATTTCATTTCATTTAAATGTAATCCTCTGGAAATATTTTAATTGTATTATATATTGTAATTTGAAGATCATTTATAAGTAAATTATAAATCAGTAAATTATAATATATAAGTATAATTTACTTATTTATTTCATTTATATGTGTCCATTATAATCTCCACTCCCAATCTCCCTTTTAATTTTATACTAAAATAAAATTACAATCTGGTGTCCTCTGAGCTCTCGGCGCTGGTTTATTGGCTCTGGCCTCATCAGATTTTGGATTGCTCCTTTCTAATTTAGCGTTTGAAAACCGCTTTGCTGAATTTCCCATACCTACATTAATACGCTATTACCTACTCTACTTCTCATTTACTAAACTAGCCAGTTCTATAGAAACCAGAATGCTTACATAAACTTACATATGTAAACTTACATATGTATTAAATGTGATAGAAGTATGTGTATGATCCATCGAACCAGATATCATGTAGCTGATAACATTGTGTTCATTGTTTACTTTTTATTGACATAATGGTTATTAGCCATTAAGGCATATATTTTCTCTGAGTTTACGACATAAATACTGGAAGAAAGTAGTCCAGTCATGGACGCAGATTTATCCAACTAACTATAGTCCGCCAACATCTTAATATGTTATATGAGACTGGCTAATTATATGGTGTAAGATTTTTTTTTATTAAAGCAGAGAATCGCATAAAGAAGCATTTTGATTTTTACGAATATGTAAACCAAAGTTTTATGTGGGGAGCACATTTTTTGGAATTCTTTAATCCAGTAGTAAAGGGAAAGTCAAAATAAATGGTTAGCGAAAATTATTGTCAGAAATTAAGTTATTAATTTCATCATAAACATGTTTGCGTATGATTGTTAATTTGATTTAAATTAAATGAAATAGTAATTCTGGTACAATAATTACTTTCCTATGATCTTATTCCATTTAATAAAATGTATTAAAAGTGAGGAGTAGGACAATATGAGAAATTAATATTTCTCACATAGTTCACATGGGTTTAATAACTTTTATGAATTTGATTACATATCGCTGGTCTTAAATTGTTTTAAACTATATTTACATATCGAATAATAACAAATCAATTAAAATCATTTATTTTTTATTTTGTATAGTCTGCTGATGCATGTCAACGCATATTTTACGAGAAATGCTTCAAAAGTTCCATACGTGATAAGGCTGATAACTCATTTTTCTGAAATGTGAACATAGTTTTAAACAATTTTGGATGCAATATATAAATAATCCATCTTGATATTTGATGGCATAAATATATTTCAACGAAAATTGAGTGATTTACGATATACGATTAATTTAAATGATCGACAATGAGCTGAGATATCATATCTCATTTAATGTAATATGTGCTCTCATGCACATCTTCTTGCTAGAAATTGCTCTAATCCATTGCATTAGATTCATCATTTTTTTTTACCCAGATTCATCATTTTGTTTCGCTTAATTAGTTTATCTCAAATTCGTTTCACTTAATTGGTTTCGATCTTTATTTTGGGACACGTGGAAAGAGTGATCTGAATGAATTACAAAATACTTTCTCTATTCTTCTCCGACTAAGTGCGCTCTCCTGCTAACTGGATACCAAAACAAATGTTATTAATAATTAGTAACAATGTTAGAAAATTTTCAATTATAAATTAAAAAAAACCTCTGACATTATCATTATCAGGCAGGGTAAGTTTTACAATCAACGCCCATAAATTTGTTGCTAAACATTGAATAAGCTAGATAGCAGGCTTATTCTTTCCTTTATAAAAGTAACATAAATATGTCATTATTAATCATTATGAAAACTGAATTGAATCCTTTCCATTATTGCAATCGAAGATAACTAAGTTATAGTCGAAGAGTTCATTTATTTATTAGAGAGCGGACCAAGAATACAATTGATGTTAAATGGGGCCTGAATCCCCAATGAATGCAATTTGAATATAAGAACAAAAATATTGATTAAATTAATAGTACATAAAACAACATGATTCGAGATCGCCAATATGCCCACAAGAACGAAGGCCATTCTCCTTGTGGCTCGAAATTTAAATAGATGGGCCGGAAATGCTACTTTGAACATTCAAGTCCTTAACTTATGGTCTATTTGGAATATGTAGGTGAATCTCATATAAATTTCTCCCACGTAAATTGTTCGGGCTAGATCACTTACTCTGACGGGCGGTAAAGACATGAGTAAGTATTTAATTACATTTTGAGATACATCATGACCTGATCTTGCTACAGTCAACTATTTCATTGCCAGAACTCTCTTTATGCCCAGATTTCATCGTCATTCGGTCCAAATGTTTGTTAAACGGGGGAAATGTGTTACATTTCTATTTTTGAAATAAAAATCCCTGTCACGACTAAATAATTTCATTATTTCACTCAGTTTCACTCATTATTTCACAATTTCATTAAGTCACTAATTCATCCATTCGATCCTTGTTCTCGACATGTCCATGCAGGGTTGCACACTCCCATCCGCGGTTCACCTTCGCCCGCGACGTACCTACGATAGTTAGATTAGGGGGACATGAAAACATATAACTTGGGGAAGCTCGACGCAAAAATGGTTGGTAAACTTTGGTCTAAATAATTAGTATTCACATTTATGCAAATTCCAACCAAGATTTTCGTTGAAATATGATGTACATTTTGTGTTTTAGTTAATCTTCACATTATTAAAATAATCATGAAATCACTTAATAAAATCTTACAAATGTTATTTTTAGTTATAAAGTAATTAAGATTTTGTTTTATTACAATAGATTTTAGACGAAGTTGTTTATTTTATATAAAAATAAAATATAAGAAAATGTCTCACATTTTAACTTTGTTCAAACTTATTATGTGTCGGATTAACAAAATAAAAAAAATTTTGAAGAGCATTTGTGAAGACATACATTAAAATTATTTTGAACATAATCTAGTCTGTAATATAATTTTATCAATTATATCTATTTTTTTTTATTTCTGTCGGTGACTCTCGATAAAGATTGGTTAACGCTTAAGAATAATCTAAGGTGATGGGCGTCATGCTTTTCTTTTTCTTTCATTTTTAGAATAGTTTTTTTATTTCGCGTAAATAAAATTAAAAAGTAAATATATATTTATATATATTTAAAATTACCGTATTGTACATTTACATTATGATTATTTTATTGTACTCTCGTCACCTTATTTTGTTAAATCGTCTAAAGTCTTGACTAAAATATGTATCGCATCACCCCTGCGCCTTATAAAAATTAAATCATGATTTGTAATCATAAGCTTTTCTGATGTTGCTGATTAAAATTGTTATGGAAAATATTCTTATCGGTTTTTGTTTTCTTTTTTTCTTAAATCCTTATGTTCTTTTGTGTTGATCCTTTTGTTATTTTCGAAAATTACTTTACACATTTTTAGTTCGTTTTGCTTTTCATACGTGATAAATACTTCAAATAATTTGTTATACAATTTTAGAACAGTTTTTCTTTTGCTATTTGATAAAGCTAATATCTAACTTGTTTCATTTCTCTAATAAATTATTAAATGTACTCGAGAATTTCTTTTAACTATTTAAATATTTATGGCAAAGATTTCGCAATAATTATATTAAAATTTATATGTACTTATTTATTCACTTTTATTTTTTATGATCGGTTTTGCTTTTATAGCATCATCAGGTAGTATCTAAACACTTGTAATTATTGAGTTTATTTAAAAGATATCTGTATCATACATGTCTATTGGCTCTATTGTGTAAACATGGATAAACATTAATGATATTGTTTAAAATAAAAGCAATAAATACAAGCAATTCGGTACGACATGATAATGCTCTAAAAAATGAAACTGGTCGTAAAAATAAATATGTATAAAGAAGTGTATAACAATTATTAATATAATTAAGATTCCTTATTATGGATCAAAATATTTTAATATTTAGCAATAATTTTAATATGTATTACACACATATGATGCAACCCAAGTATGCCACAAATCGTTCAGATCTAAAAGTCCCGTAACACTGCGACCAACAAGGTTTATTGTCTGATCAATTCGTTGAAAAGACTTGTGCCTTCAAAGAAGTCCAATATCCTCTTGATCGTAATTTGATCGATTTCATCTGGGTTTCAGTTGCGTCAAATCTATTACGGCTAAAAGTTGTAAAGGCTTCTCGTTGGCACAATACTTGAGGGGAGGTTTCTTCGTTCTCTCCACATTCCTCGTATGTGGGTTCTTTTATTTACCTTCCTTACTTAAGATGCTTCCTCAGACAGTTGTGTTCCGTAATGAAACTTATTACTGTTTCTAATTTTTCTCTCCAGTAGCTCACCATCTCTTTTTGGATCTTCTTGAGAGGTCTGCTTTGAAACACGTCGTGTTTCATGCCCATAACGTTATGTGTTCCATTTTCTAATTATATGCTGCTTAATGCGTGTGCCAGGTACAAGAGAGTATAGTCTATTTACGCATTTGAGGATTTATCTGACAAGCACTACTCCACCTCGAAGGGATTTTAGCACAGCCTGGCTGTCATATAGGTTAAGATTCGTTTATTATGGACAACTTTCTTTAGCAAATTTCTGTGCTCTTTGCTCACATTGATCATTTGGTTTATTGACCCCATATATTCCGACCTCTGTCCCTTGTTCCGTCTTGGACCAATCTCTAAACCAGACAAGTCCATTAAAGGCTGTTTCCATTCTTCTATTTTCCTAGACAAGGATGTTCTTAAAATAGAATGTCTTCATTGTGTCTGATGTCATGTTTAAAACGCCACTTTTTAGATTATGGCATTTGATCAGGATCGTACTTAAATTCTAGCTTTGCTTCAAAATATCGCAGTTTCTAATTTTGCCATCGATTTATAAGTCCAAAAAGAAGTAAAATAAAGAGAAATATTTGTCATTGCACAATTTATAACTAATCAATTGGTGACATTGTAGGTTATTTGTCTTAATTTTAAATCCATTGCAGTTACTTAAATATTAGTAATAATATAAATTAATCATTAGAAATATTACTTTTTGGTTCGTAATACTAAAGGGTGTTTTTAGAGGTATAGAACTTTAAAACGAAATAAAACTTAAAAATCATAGTACTGGCCTTGGTATTTGTTTTATTAGAAATACAAGTTATGCCATTAGTGTTTAAATATGACTTCAGGCATATCGGCGCCGCGGCTAGCTCGAATGAAGCGTATTCTGCAAGTCCAATTTCGAGCAGATGGGGCCGTATATCGGTAATAACGCGACGAATGTTAGCTTCCAAGTGGCCCAAGGTTTGTGGTTTGTCAGCATAGACTAGCGACTTCACATATCCCCACAGTAAATAATCCATGGGAGTGATATCTCACGAGCGTGGAGGAAAATTCATAGGTCCATTACTCACCAAATGGTTCCTGCAATAAATTGATTATGTCGCGCGCTATCTTGTTGAAACCAAACTCTTTTATATCATTAGGGCCGTTTAATTGGGGATTAACTAAGTTAGTAATCATGGATCTGTAGCGATCTCTATTAACTGTAACGTTCTTAACGATATTATCTTTGAAAAAGTATGGGCCAATGATTCCACCAGTCCATAAAGCACACCAAACAGTGACTTTGTGGATGTAACGGAGTGTTAGCGTTGGCTTTTGGATTTTCTTCGCTCCAAATCCGACAGTTTTGTTTGTTGGGGTAACAGTTCAACCAAAAATGATCCTTATCGCTGAATAAAATTTTGTTCTAAAATTGAGGATCAAGAACAATCTTGTTTTCGGTCCATTCATCAAACATACGACGCATATGATGGTCTCTCGGTTTAAATTTTTGCACGAGTTGGATCTTGTAAGCTCTTAAACCAAGATCTTTACTCAAAATCTTCGATAAAGTGGATGGGCAAAGCTCCAAATGCTGAGCACGGCGGCGAATCGATTCATTCGGGTCCTCCTACGACGCTCCACAGCAGCACAACGTCAACGGTGCGCAATGACGTCTCTGCGGATGCACATTATCAAGTTCAGTATGCATTTTGCGAAAACGATTCATGGTTTTTCGAATCAGGTGAGGTGGGGTGTAAGAGCGTTATCGGGGTAAATGCGTAGTTGCTATCAGAATTTATACAGCAGCTACCCGTAACGCTGAAGTTTTTATAAACATTAACGATGAAATTTATTTGATCATCTCTCTATATTTAGAAAGTAATTTCACTGTTACAAAAATATTTCAGGTATTTTTAAGTGAGTCATTTTAAAGTGTATCAAGAAATATTTAAAGCAATTATTATTAGCTTTAAATATTTTTTACTTAAAATAATAGACTGATTCCGGTAAGTAAAATTATTATATCCTTATTTTAACAATCACTTAGTTACTTTAATTAAAACGAAGTAACTTACATTACGCACTTTCACACTAAAAATTCATCTTGCGGTAAGTGCGTAGTGAAGTACGCACTACCGCATTCAATAAATATTTTACTATACTTATATAATTGTGTTTGTAACTATAAAACTATCCCGTCTGGTAATAAATTATGTAAAAAATTCGGACAGCTAAGCAAAGATAAAATTTGGTAGTTACTTATTTATAAAAATGATTTATTAAGCGATTAAGTATCTAACATACTTATTTCAGAAATTTGAATTTTAGATTAATGTAGTACGTATTATCAAATGGCAGGAAATTACCGCCGAAAACAACCAGAGGAACAACATATTCAAAACAATCTCTCCAAGCAGCTGTAGCTGATGTTAAAAGTAGCAAATTGAAACCTGCTGGTGCTAGTAAGCAGTATTCAATACTCTATATATATAATTTATCTATACTTGTATTTTTCTTATATATTTCCTACTTCTCTAGAACTCATTTTCTCAGATCTCAAGACCCTATTTCGCAAGATGAGATCCCGTACACCGTACGGGATTTCGTCTATTGGTGAATTTACTCTATATTATCTGTCTACACGTATATTTTTTCTTATATATTGTTCAGTCTCATTCTCAAGTACTTAGAGCTATATAACCGCGTATTTCATACGGGGTTCACTTATATATAAAACTATTTTTATATCTATCAGTTGAAAATGAAACATCTAGAATTGGTAATTTGATAATTGCACCGTATCACACAGCACACACCAATTTAATTGATTTCCATTGAAACGATGCTGATTCATATCTGTCTTGACCGGCTCGACACTGATCTCTATGTATTTCCTATCATCTGGTCCTGACTTGATACTGGCCTGGTCCTTCCAAACGCCATTTACGTGACCCAAATATTACTGGTATATTTATCTTCAAGACCTCAACCTCAAATTACTTCTCATTGAGAACGGTCCTAATTTCCTATCAACTGCATAATATATCTATGAGTTTCAATCTTTTTGAATTACTATGTGAGCTATTCAATATTAATTGAATCTATTTCTCTGACTGCATCACTGTATTTCCCATTATAATACTAAGTTCATATCATTAAAATTGAATCGAAGATTAACAATTATTTTACCGGAACGTTAAGAGTACAGAAATTGGATTGACGAATGATGTAACACTTGATCCGAAACGTTGTTGATATTGAAATTTGAACTGAAGATGTAGTATGAATTGAATCGAAACACTGGTGCCTTTTAAAGTAAATTTGATGTGTGAATTAAATATATAATCTCAAAATCGGTATGATTATTTCAGTTAGAATTTAAAAAAAACATTACTAACACGCTGTCTATTTATTTTGAAACCAATGGAACCATTTTCATATAAAGAATATTAAAACTCTTAGTTAACAATAAATTTTAATTACAAGCGTCAACCTATTATAACCGTTATAGAGACAACCTACAGGGATTTGCATTCCCAACATGTATTTCAAGTTTCGCGCCAAATCAATATAAATTGGAGTCGGGACTTCCCCAAAAGGGCTCCAAACGATCCCCAATTTGGTCACGAAGGACCCAAAAGAGTCCCAAAAATGACTCCATAGGGTCCCCGAAAAGGATATCAACCCCCGCTCCCCATGACGCCACGAGCGTCATTTTTGAGTTTCGTTTAGAAGGAGTTAATATAGGGTCTCTACGGGTGGCGGGTGGTTAGAATCCGGTATCTGCAACTACTCTGGCAACACTGGCAAAATGGTTCATGATATTCTAGATGATATAACCAATATATTTCCCTTTCTCCTTTCTCCCCTTATCCCCATTACCCTAACTTTTCCATACTTATCTGTGTTATCCCATTATCCCGATTTATCCTAAAGTATCCCTATTATCTCTACTCAGTCCTATTATTTTCTCCTACTTTTCTCTACATGAAAACTGTTCTGTTGTAATTTGGTACCAGAATTTTTGTGACAATTCTTTAAAACTTTGAAAATGTTTAACCCTATAAACTTTTACTATCTTCTTCTTATTGCGCCGTCTCCGTACGAAGGTTGGCGATCCATATGGCTAACATTGTCTTAGATACTGCTGC
>WYDF02267586.1:0-18456 GCA_009867245.2 Adranes taylori
TCTGGTTAGCAGCCTTGTGCGTGGACCAATTTCTTGTAATACGGATACGTTGGTTCGGTGTTCTGTCCACGATACTCATAAGAGTCGTCTATAAACCCACATTTCGAAAGCCTCTATTCGGTTTTTATTTGCTTTGTTTAAAGTCCGTTTCTGTTTCGAAAATAGGGGTATAATTTTCAAAATAGTGCACTCATCAATTTAAAATTTGGTCTTACTGCTAGAAGTAAAACTACTTACATTCTTCATTATATAAATATAGTTTGAAAGACTAATTTCAAACTATATTATTGCAAGCCTATAGGAGATCCTTGCCTATGTAACTCTTTGCGTGCTACTGGTCAACTGAGATAACCACCTTTTTAATCATTTGTTGACTCAGTCCTACTGGTGCTATGATCTAGCACCATAGCTAATATTCATTGCTTCTGCCGCCATCTGTTGAATAAAATACTATTCAAGTTATATCATGCGATTATTTCATCTCTCCATGTTATTGTTTTGATAGAGGTCGACAAGTGTGAATACTGTGATTAGTATTTGTTAAAAGTGGTAAATTAATGAGTGAAATTTAATATGACACGTAAGTAATTATGCACAATACTACATAAAACACATTATATAGTATTTTCATACTATATAATATGTTTTATGATATTGTTGTTTTTGTGCAATCTAAATAAAGTAGTTTATGGAGGTTATGAGAATTAACCACTAGGAATGTGAATAATGCATGGATAGTTGGAAGAAATGAGCGAAGATCAAATAAATAGTATTTTAGCCGAAATTCCTTCAGATATAGAATCGATCGCTATCAAACATAGCTAAAAATTTATACTCCCCAATACCCATGTTCTCTCAAGACAAACCTTGGTCCAATTATAATTCTTATCAGGACCCTCCAGTTTTTGATTGTTGAAGTCATGTGGACATCGATGAAGTAATTGAGCGTCCGGTAGATGTGTTTATGTGTTTATTTCCGGATGATTTGCTCGAAATAATCTCATATATGTTTGTATGCTATTCAAAAGCATACAAATAAAGGAAGTAAAAGTTTTCAACCCACAACAATCGACTAAATCAAGAGGAGAAGCGCACTAGTAAAAGAAGCTATGAATAAGTTGACAAAGATTTGGAGAAGTCACGAAATCTCTATTAGAAGAAAAATAAGACCGGTAAAGAGCCTGGTTTTTTCTGTTTTCCTATACGGTTCGGAATACTGGTCATTGAAGGAAAATGACAAAAAGAAAATCGATGCACTAAAAATTTTGTTGGCGCAGAATGCTAAAGATCTCATGGACACAAAAGTGGAACAACTAAAAATAAAGAATAGATTACGAACAACAATGGTGGAGAGCATAGCGAAGTTTTTCGGGCACGTGGTGACAAGAAATAGCCTTGAAAGACTTACTATAGAGGGCCTGGTAGTCGGTAAAAGATCGCGTGGCAGACCACCTTTAAGGTATACGGACTTCATCACAAATATAACTGGTCAAAGCCTGGTATGCTCATTTATGCTGAAAATAGAGAGGAGTGGAGGACTACTGTGGAATCTAACTTGTGAAATCACGTTTCTCGAAAACGAGAAAGCGACTAAGAAGAGGTGTGCAGGAGATGTTTTCCGTTGTAGTGAATGTTGAGTTGAAATTGGACAACCTTATCTCGTTGTTGTGAAGATGATTTTTGAGAGTATTGATTCCATTCCCAACCACCTATAAGAGTAAACAGCTTTTTCCACATTACTTACTCTCAAGACAAAATATCGGAACAGATTAGACGGCACACCTAACATGATAGATGCTTTGGCCAACACAAAAAGAACTGCTTCGGTCAATGCAGTCGCAGCGATCCCATTAAAATTGAAACATAAATTAAAAAGTAGCTAATTTATTTGAAAAGAAATATTTGTTTGCCAATTTTCATTCATAGCATCGTAAGTGCTGCGTTGTGGGGAAATGGCATCCTTTTGCGAATTTGGAGTCTCCAATTTGGTCGAAATAATGTTGCATTATAATTTTTAATAATCGGGGAGTTCGCGGGCCATCGAAATTTTGTTAGAGACCGCCACGTAATAAATTCTAAAAAAGTTTGATAAGCACTGGTTTCCAATGTTGTAATAATGCGTTTTTCGTGTTATATATTCGTATCACAAAATTCACTGTGTATACAATATGTATTCTCTTAATTTTCCCAAATCCAAAAACAATTTTGCTCTATTTTCAGCTCAATTACCATTTGTCACAACCGATTTTACTAGAGGTATATAACGTCTGTCGCCACCACAAAAATATTATTGTTTCTATGAATGCCTACTATTTATTAATAGCACATGGAATCCAATGGTATTTATTCACTTGTTATATATGTGTATTTATATGTACGTATGTCGACAGGCGTCGAAATTAAAATGTTTTTGTTTAGCTAAACGAACTAGAAAAAATTCCTTTACGAAATTTAAGCGTAAAAGCAAATATTTGTTCAAGTCTGAGAGACGTAATTAAGCATAGTACTTTAGAAGCAATTTCAATATTTTTACGCACGATTTTACTCTAACATACCGCCAACTTATTATAACTCTAAAAGCTTTCGTATTATATATAATCCATTTACTATATATTGCTATAGAAATGTATTATTTTACTTATACTTTTCACAAACTCTAAGCAAGGTTGAACCGTAAAATTGTAATATTATTGAAAACATGCAAAATGACTCGATAAAGGAAAGCAAACGTAATTTGAAGCAAACATCGATTAACTTTGCTCTGCTATTTTCAAAAATGTCAAAAATGTTTACACATAGCCCACATCTTTGTAGAAATTTTGGCTTCACTACTGACTATATACGTGTGTAAGAAAGTCTGTAAAAGATGTGTAATTAGAGGATTGGATGGTCGTCTGAAAGAATGAGAGATGTAGAGAGGCAAGAGAGTAATAGAAAGATAAAAGACAGTCGATATAATAGTAGGTACATGAGTATTAAGGATGTGGAAGGAATGGCTCAGTATTTAATGTCTGGTATGTGTATGGATGATAAGAGAACGATTGCGAGATTTAGATGCGGGAATGAGGAGAGACGAAATAAGTACTGGCTGAATGTGACGGAAAGATTGTGTAGAATTTGCGGAAAGGAGGAAACTTGGAGTCACTGGTGCAGAGAATGTGAGAGAATTGAATGTAGTGAATAGGATGGAGAAGAGGGAGAGAACTGGAGAGTAAGTTTGGATGAGGAGGGAAACGGGATTGAGATTATGAAGAAAGTGATGCAAGAAATACGCAAGAGAAAATGGGAATGAGGAAGAAAGTGGAGATGTAGAATGCAAACCAATTTTGATTTTGAAACTTTCTTTGGTGTGATGGACCCAACCCTCAATCAAAAGAAATAATAAAAGAATCTCTCTCGAAAATAAATACTATTATAATTTATTATTAAACTTTGAAATAAAGTTATAATCATAGATTATTATATGTCAATAATTAGTTCAACTGCAAAAAACAGTTCAACAATAACAACTTTGTATAACAGTTACGAGTCCAGTCGCATATGTATTGGACAAACAAATATATAATACAATTTTATTTTTCGGAATTAATCTTTATTAAATTAATATAACCCTGTAGTCTAACACTTAATCAACAGTATTATAGAAAAACCAGCAAAAAGAAAATTGTACCTGTAACATTTATCAATTGGACTATAACTTAAGTGCAGAGATAAATGTTTATTTACCTAGCAAAACTGCATACCTAATTTTGTGTTACAAATACGAGTATTTTATCAAGTAGGCACTGAGCAGGGAAATGCTAGTAATAATACAGATATTACAGGTTAGTTAGTTGTCCAAATGGTTCGCTATCCGACGATATGCGAAATTCTATTGTTGCTGCCCACAAAAATGGGCTATCTGGGCACAGAATTGCCCAGAATTTAAGTATTCCGCAAGGAACAGTGCGGAATATAATTTCGCAGTTTAAAAAAACTGGAAATATTCAGATAAAAGTTAAAACTGGCCGTCCATTGAAGACTACAAAAAGACTACTTACTTTAGGCAAAGGAAAAACCACTTCTCTCGCAAAAAACCAAAACGAAATCGACTTTTGTGGCCGAAAGAGCTCAAAAACTGGATGGAATGTCAATGCGACTCAATCATATGGAGCGACGAATCTAAGGTCGAGTTATGTGTTAGTGACACATGAAGTAGAAATATACGACTGCAAGGGGAAGAATATCACAGAGACTGCCTAAAAAGGAAGGTTACATTTATGGCGTCTGTGATGGTATGGAGATGTATGTCCTCACAAGGAGTTGGTCGTCTTCTCTTGATTGACGGAATCATCAATGGTGCAAAGTACAAGACAATTTTGCAAGAAGAATTGTTGCCTTCCATTAATACAATTGAACTGTCAGAAGAGGGTTTTATGTTTCCATAGGACGGCGCAGCTTGCCATACTGCTATGTCTACAACATCATGGTTACAGGAAATGAATATTCCTGTGTTGCAATGGCCTTCAAGCAGATCTGATATATCCCCCATAGAAATCCACTAGGGATGAAATAAAGAAAGCACTTCGAAAGACTCCAGTCCGCACTATCCCCGCATTAAAGATAGAGATTCAGGAAATTTGGAATCATTTTCAACCACAGTACTGTAAAACACTAGTAGCCAAAACGAATTGCTGCAGTTTTAAAACAAAAAGATAACAGTACTCAGTGGTAAATTTGGTCCAATTTTAAATACCCTGTAACTCAGTAAGGAGCCACATTTTATCTGATTGATTTGGGTGAAATCTTAATATTTTGAACCCAGGCTTCTCCAGTTTAAATATTTCCCATTATTAATGAAACAACCAAATGTCCAGTTTAAATATTCCAAAATAGACTAAACCAATTTTAACAATATATAGCATACAACTAACTATATGCTTATTTAGGCCAGATCTTCGAAGAATTCAATATATCAGTTATTTAGCCAAAATTCTTAAATTTACGATAGAAATAAAACATAATCTGAAACTACAAAATATATAGTCATTTACAGTATAAATACACCTAACGTAATCCCATTTCAACATCTTTGATAGAAAACACTGTTGTCTTCCTTATTACTTTTCCTTATATTGCGAACCTAATTTCTCATTCTTATGTTGCTATATACGTTATTATTCTGTTCCGAACAAACGAAATATAGACCCCTGAAATTAATTAAATTTCCGAAAGGTTTATACCTTTAAAACAATTATAATATGTGAAATAACGTTGTCTCTATGAAAGCCTACAAATAAGATTTGGAAATAACATGTAGACTAAGAAATGTTCATAACAATTAAACATACTGAGTCAATTTTGGACAGCTAATTTTTTTTGTAGTTGACGTTCAGGCAGATGAAAGGCGGGGCAATACAGAAACAGGAGGAGAGAACCGCATTCGAGATGAAAATTTAATTCATTAAGATCGAAACAAGGCAAGTGGAAGCACCTGCTCGAAAGACACACGATTAGTCAGTTGACAGCGGTGTCGTGTTCTACAATTCTTGTTTAAAATAGAAACATATCGAAAACGACATTCACGAGCGTTTAACAAATATGAAGACTGTTTGTTCTTTGTAATTATCACCCCGCTAGTTTAAATGGATAGAACACACTTGACCGGAAATTGAGAGACTCAGGCTCGAATCCCCAGTGGGATTATGTTTTCAAAGACGCAAAGAATAATTGTATATTAATGTCGAATCTATTACAGTAGATAATTAATTAATCAGGGTAGCAATTTTCAAATTAAACAATTTATTTATAAAAGGAAACATATTGTTAAATGCATTTAAGTTTTTTCTGCTTAGAAGAAATTAATTCTGGCTATAATAGATTGAAGCATACGTAGCTTCAGCTTTTTGTATAGGAATAAATAATTATTTCTTTAGCTAGATTTGTTCTATATAAGCGAGACGAGATTTATATACAGGCAATTCTCTTCGAGGGTAACTCGAGAGAACATTATTAGCTTCTTAAAATTAATAATTCAAAAATTTATAAAAATGACTAAATATAAAACTATTCCACTACTGATTTAAATAATTATTTATTATACTTTATAATAGTTCTATTGTCAGGGTAATTAGATATGTTGGGCGAAACCCACATAGTTTAAATAAGAGATTAAACGATAGTTCTATTGTCAGAATTATTAGGGGTGTTGGGCGAAACCCACACAGTTTAGTACCTAGAGAATTGCCAGGTATGTTCGGCGAATCTCACATCGTTTAGTATAGAGAATTAAATATTATCAGGAGGCAATCAACCCCTCTAACTAGTGAATTCTTAGGTACGTTAGGAGCATCCCACGCAGATTAGTGTAGATATTCATATAGTTAGTTGAGGCAATAAGACCCAAGTTGACAATATAGATTATGAGATTGGAGTTCTAAAATGGAGTTGGAGTTCTAAAATGGAGTAGGATTTCGAAAATGGAGTTGGAGTTCTAAAGATTAGAGTTGTAGCCTACCGGTAGGCTGACTGAAGGCTGTTTAAGCATTAAAACGATAATAGTGGTAGACGAATCACTCTTGGATTAGTAATCACAAGGCTGTAAGAGTTTACGCTTTAAAAATTTGTTGGCTATTTATGTAGGAGCAATTTACGTCAGTTCGTAATTGAAATAGTATTGCAGTAGATATAGATATATTTGTACGTTTTATTGTGAAATTTATTTTTCAGATTTTATTGTTTCTATGTATTAATTTCCTCTTGTTTAATGTGGGAAAACTTAATCTCTTTAAGAAAATTTTAGTATCTGTGATGTTTGAATATTTAAAACCATAGAACATTTGTAAACTTGTTTTTATTTTATTTTGGAATTGTTTTGTTTGATGTTAACATCAATAAGTGGAAATTCATTTTTGTAAAATAAATATTATACTATTCTTCGAACACCTGGAATTTTATTTCTCTTAACTGAAGAGGCCCGGAGCAAAAGAGAGCATACTCTTCCAAAAAAGCATCACTCTACATCTAATAAAACTTCTTCTAATTAAGGCAAAAGCTATTTAATACATTACGTTCATTTTGAATAATCGTTTTCTGTTGTGGTTTAAACAGAAAACATTTCAATATCATAATACAAAAAATTCCCAATCTCATTGTTTCTAAGTGCCATAATCCATCTCCATTTCACAGAAATAAATGTAATGTGACAGAGAAGTCTACGAGACATATCCAACGTATCTTTAAATAAGTAGCGCTCAGGAAGCGGCATGCAAACAAAGCAGGCAACCAAACTTCACCGTCAACTCACTTTCTTCCATCGTTATGGGGGAAATGAAGGCAGCGCGTGCAATATGCTTGTCTACTCTCTCATTTTCACACACACACGAAATTTCCCGGATTCTTAAGGGAATTGTTTCGCAGGTGAATTTGTTCCGTCACCGTACACTTCCGGTTTAAGAACGTTTTGGCGTCTCGCACGTATGTATGTAATTTATTAGTTGACACTTATATACGGTACGTCATTAAATATTCCGGATTCTAAGATATCATGCTTGTGATAAGCCAGAAATGTAATCCAATAATTAAAATAATTTAGAAGTCATCAGTTTCTTACGTGAAATAAAATAAACGGAAGCAGTGTTCACATATGTAAATGCAGATTAACTTTTATTCAATATTTCATAACCTATCAATGAAACAGTGGCGTGTCCAACATCTCAAAATATCTTAAGAGTAAACAAAACCCCAGACAAAATATTTTCAATGCAAAAAGAGATCATTTTTGCATAATAAAGTATTATCTTAGTTAAACTGAAATACCATGTCTCTATTTTCTTTTCCGAACTCATAATAAAAAAATTATTACAAGAATGTTATTGCACTAATTCCTTTACAATTGATATTAATCCGAAAGCAGAAAGTCCTTCTTGTCCTCTAGAATACTTAACAACATTTTGATTTGTATAAGCGCAGAAAAAGAAAGTTCTGTAGACTACCTACCCTTGTGATAGGGACTACCTACCCTTGTGATAGGGTAGGTAGTATTGACAAGGAAATTTTTGTTTTTCAAAAATAAGTTTGAAAAGAACATTTCAATATAAAATGATAGAAAATTGAAAGCAATAAAACAGCTCCTCAGCGAAGATCAAACCAGCAATCTCTTGAATGAAAGATAATCGCCTTAACCATTCGCCTATTTCTCTGCTAATATCTTTTATTACTTTGTTTGTTCTTAAATAGCGAATTATCAAAAGAAATTATACGTAAAAACGAAAGATTTTTGCATTAATGCGATTGTATTGATTATATTGTATATATATTAATATATTACTAATTTCACGTCCATATACCTTTTAATTCCACAGTAAAACAGTATGTATTTTATTACAAAATATTCTTGGACACGCACTTGTTATGGATCTCCGCATTTAAAACACTATATAGGTGATAAGCTACAACGTCGTAGCTTACAAGCCCTTTTGAGATTCGGGTTATTTCGCAGTTCGTGCCATGCGGAGGCAGGCACTTCATATCAGATTCAACTTTGATTAGTATTGAATAATATGGTAAATAATTATACATATTCGGATCAACAGGATAATATGTAATATTAATATATAGTATTAAACTTGTACAGACAGCGTAACAAGCTTCAGTCTCTATACTTTATTGTAAATTCATCTTATATCTGCAAAAGCTGCAACCGATTTGGTACTAATTTTATAAGTGTACAAGTTTCGTATGAAATTTCATGGTATTTTGCTTGCCTTTGCCTCAATGATTTAGGTACAAAGTTTTTCCGCTAGTAAAAAGTAGAAAAAAAGCTTCGTGAAAGCTAATTTTAAGAACTTCGCTTATCCTTTACATTTCAATCGAGTTAAGCACTTTTTGAAGAAATTCATAAAAATTGAATGGAATTTGCATTGAGTATGATGACAATGTAATGTCTGCACGCAATTGTATAAATGATTTGGCATAATAAACAAGGATAATATCTCAGCCTGTATTGACTCTCTGAAGGCTTTCACATAGACATTTTCTCCAATAAGTTCCAGACTTTAAAATTCGTTTTGAAGCACCTACTTAATCTAATCAGAAAAGGATAAATTAGCAGCACGTTTTTCTGTAAATTTTATGGTCCTATCAAATAGGGTACTGTCATGCTATATCAACAAAGTCTTCGTTGATAGCCTTTACCAGTTATATAGCCTTTACCAGTTTGTTTAAGAGTAAAAAGTGTGCACTTTTTCAATCCATCAACTTATACCGGTTGATTTTGGAATAAGAACGAGAGGATTTAATAAATACGCGATAGGTTATCAGTTGAGACATGCTTCGTAAAATTATATAGAATTGTAGAACTTACGATTGAGTCATGATAAAACTTTACAACCGTGAAACGAATACGGCTATCTTAGGATACGTCAAGAAACAATAATGATGTTTCTATTATCACCTTATTTGGAGACCCTATGGGGAGACTTAGAGACGGGGAGACTGAGGTCTACTGGGTAGGCGTCACATAATGGCGCAAACAAATATCTTAATTAATTACAGAATTTAAAGAGCCTTCGGAAATATGTAACTCGGAGGCCAAGTCAGTTTAACGTAAGGCCGCACGCTGGAACTCGATCTTGTTGTTCTTCCGATTGTCAGTGACTTACTGAAGGTACAGGCAGCTTCTAATCTGGTGAGTAAACTAGTGGTTCTCGTTCTTGTGGGCAGCGGTAATACACTTAATGCTAATGAGGAGTGAATCAGCCTTAACAAAACCGTTTACCCTAATGAAATATATTAGTATGCGAGGAGAAGTTTGATTGTTAAAGTCCCTTGATATCAAATGGTAAAATGTTAAAGACACTTTAATAATTCATCTCAACTCGTTAAAGACGCTGCTTGATCCAAATGTATAATGCATTTGGACGAAACACCACCTTTAACGAATTGGAAAATCAGAAATTGACTTGAATACCGAAGGCACAGCACATAGCTAGGATACCGCACTCATAATCCTCTGTAATGATATCTAGCGCCTATCAGGTTACTGACGAAAGCTACCACGATATCAGAAATATGTGTCCACCCTGTCTTCATTTTTAAGTCAATTCTTAGCTTCCATAAAAATCATAAATTTTTCTAAATAAACACCTATCTATTAAAAACTTAGACAAGGATTGGTGGTCCAAAAATAAGAAAAACGAAAGCTTTTCTGTAGTACCAGTAATTCAATTATTTTATACTCTGCGCCAATTTGGGCGAAACCAACGGAAAAATAGAATATCCGTAAACTGTTGCTCAATGTTAAAGACTTGTATTGAGAGCAATGACCTCTTCTTCCAGAACGGCATCGACGCAGGTACTTCAGGTTGTTGCAATTAGCCCTCCGATGTATATGCTGACAGCATCACCTAGCAAAGCATACATAAGGAAAGAAGCTATTCTCAAAAATGAGTTAAATGATCAAATATTAACAAGAGGGCAAGCCGAATGGGACCAGCCAGAAAGTAGTTCCTGGAGAAGGAAATTGATCCCACAAGTACAACGAAAAAACGACCGATGATTCCCAGCTTACTTGTGCCAAATACATGAGCTCCTAAATGAAGTATATGAGCACTGCGACGCATTCGAACGATGCAGATCATTTGCTCTTTGTCTGTCCGGCGTGTCAAAAGCTCACGCCTGTGGGAAAATACTCTCAGTGACTAATCTTATACCAACATTGGTGAGTGGAACAGATGAATGGGATTCCGTAGCTATTTTCGTACGTAAAGTAAGAAAGTGGAGGCTGAGAGAAGCAAAGAACGTTTATAAGCAAAAACTGTGAAAATATGATAGTTGGATAGGCTCTTTACACATATTTAGCGAAAAATTTTGTGTAACGTGCATTTTAAAAATTTTAAGTTTTTAGTATTAACACATATTTTGCATATGTATGATACATCTAAACTGGTGTCCACAAAAATTAATATACTACCTTCAGTAATAAAGCTTACTGTAAGTGAAAGATGTTATAAAAGGCTATGCGTTAGGGGCAACAACATCCCTCCAACTCCTTTGAAGTAATGCTTACACGGTTCCGGAAGGAGTTGGTAAAGCCCGCAGGAAAGGTTGTATTGAGTAGTGCTCTTTACTTAAGGCGAGTCCCACAGTCTCCCCCATGGAACACATTCTAAATAAACTAATATAGGGTCCTGCGTAAATGCATTCCTAAACCTCCTGAAATAAAAAGACTTATTCTATATAAATTCATCTATACGTATCCTCATGCTCGTACAAACAAACAAAAAACATGAAAGTACGAACATGTTATGTGCATATTAGATCTCTAGCATTTTGATGAAATAATTTTCAAAAAGTATTTTCTAAATAATGGAAGAATAAGCAACATACTCTTCAAGATTTAAATATGAGGTATGCGAGAATATAATCAGAAAATTTTTTAATATATTTAGTCAGTCCTCGTAGCTTATACGTAAACAATGTCGGGAAGAAACATCTAGTTTGAATTACATTCATTAATTTGTCGTATAATGGATTAATTTCTCATTTTGTTTTACCACGTCTTAGTCTTTCAAGACAGCTTATAGATATATTACTTAACGTTCTTCACTTGTTATAATCCTCCTTGATGCAACAAGTGATTTGGGCTATCATTATTATTACACTTATCCTTTTGTGTGTTCTCAATTTTTCATCACGTTTTCCTTTCAAATTAAAGCGTAGTTTCATAATGCACAACTTGAAAAACGAAAAATGTGCATTATTTATTGTATTACCAACCGTATCTCGATCTCTCCCTCTCTACTTCTCTTCCATCACGACTTAGTTGAAATTGTTACCGCATGTAACGTAGTAAACGTTTTACGGTTTGCGTGCAAGAGAATTCCTTGACATGCGTTCGTTCCTTGTATAATCAAATATTTCGATGTAGTTGTCTGTTGTGCACTGTTCAGGTATTGTTCCGTAAACTACGATGATCGTGTCACAGTGGTGGAAGAAGCGACGTGCGGAATGAAGATTAGCTATAAATTAAACCAGAGCATTTGTGGTCATATACTATAAGGATATGGTCATATTAGTCCATACTCGCTGCATTTCGACTATTTATCCAATAGGAAGTTAATTGTTCCATGTGCATTATTATTTGAATATGTTGACTATTTTCTTGTATCTTGAAATATGATTGTTATCAAACAGTAATAATTAAAAATTCCTGAGCGTACTATAATAAGATTGATTATTTATAATCTAACTATCATTAGGAATAATTACTTCTTAAGTACAGAAGACTCGCGATTATAGTCCCGATCAACCGAGTCTCCGGGTTAACCGAGCAAGTCAACGGAAGATAAAAAATAAAAATCAAGCTTTAAATAGCAGAACAATTACGACGAGAAGCAAGGTTATTCATTTTATAAGCAATGTCGGGCCTTAGATGTCGTATTTCGGGTCACACGTAATTCCTCGCATTGTCAATGTCACTTTAGTTGGCTCTCTACGCTCGTGTTAAACGTGGTTGTCTTATTGTGTTGTCTTTTGTGCGTTTATTGATTTCTAAGAGAGTTGTAGTTTCACTTAAAATGAAATTTAATCGCGACTCTATTAAAAAGGTGGCTACCTATTTGGGAGTTGGTTAAGTGACTGTTGGAGATTGGAGACGTAACCTGAAAGAAATTGAAAACTTTTTAAACAAAAGTGTGAGTGGAGGTAGAGATTTCAGTCGACAGACTTTGAAGAAGGGCGACTACGGCGCAGACGTTTGAAGCTCTTCTTCTGTGGTTTTCATAACTTCAAGTGATATGCAGTCTTGTGAGTGTGTCAATGCTTCAAGCTAAGGTGCTTAAGTTCCAAAAGAACTGTAAAGGCTGCAAGGAAGCATCCACCGCACGCAAGGGATGGCTGAACAGGTGAAAGAAGAAATATGGCATAAGGCAGCTGAGCATTAGTGGGTCAGTTGACTCATCTGAAGTTTCGAAATTTCAGTCTAGTATGGAAAAAATCGTTTACAAGGAAGGATTGCCCTCATCAAATTTTCAACTCAGTCGAAATTTTCGTATGCTACCTTCAAAATCCTTAGCGGCAAAATCCGAAAAAAACTGCTCCTGGATTTAAAAAAGTAAAGAGAGAGTCACAATTCTGGCTCCCTGCATTGCCTCTGATTTGCCTCACAATTCTGGCTCCCTGCAAGAATTTGTTTCTGTCACTGAAGCATTTGTGAAAAAAAAATAAGCTCCCCAGGAAAGCTATGGACAATACGCCATCTCGTCCAGACGCCAAAGAAGTGTGTAGTGCTGATATCAAAACTATATAAACTATATTCCTACCACCTAATGTGACATCGCTCGTATAACCCTTAGACTAAGGAAACGATGATGAGAAATTCCCGGGGAATGCTTCTCCAGATGTTAATTGTAAAATATTAGACAACGGATTAACTGTTACGGGAGCCTTAAAGCAAGTCCAATTAAAATCTGTAGCATACTGGATTGCTTCAGAGTGGGACGAGGTGAATCGTGGTATGGTGAATGGTGGTAGTTACCATTCGGAAGTCATAGAAAATTTGATCTGGCTTAGGGGATCCATCCCTGAAAAAGTACCAGAACGTAAGCAAATTAGTTCAACTAGAGCCAATGAGCTACCTGTTGAAAATCAAATCAACAGTAAAGACATTCGTGATTGATGCAATGAATATGTCCAAATGAAGATTACCGATGAGGAAATTATCGAAATGGTTAACAGTGCCAAAGACACTCAAGAAAACTCTCACTTATGTAGAGCAACAAGAAGAGCGTACACCACATGACATACTCTGTCTTCAGCGTTCACGTAAAATTGCATCATCTAGGAGAGGAGCTAGTTTAACTCAGAAAACAATTAAAGACTTAATTATGTTTGTCTGTAATTATGTTTGTTTTATGTTTCTTCATACTATAAACTAATTTTGCTCATTTTCACGAGTTTTTACTTAACCTCCGTATTATCCGAGTTTTTCCATATCCGAGGTGGTCTCGGGCCCAATTACCTCGGATAATCGTGAGTCTATTGTACTCATAAATTTTATCTCTTATGCCAAATACTAAGTTATCGATATACCCGCCACAGAGGTGGGTTTTCCACAAATATGTAGGGAAGGCCAAAAATAAAATCAATATGATATAAATCTAATATCCAATATCATTAATGACTATTTTTGCTCTATTGGAGATAAGTTCAAGAATCAAAGGTCCAAGAGAAAATTAGGCAAAAATATTACTCCAACAACTCCTACAGAATATTCACTCCAAGAGCTACTACAGAAATATTATCAAAAAACCTAAAGCAAATGCGTGGCCTGAAATTGATGGTATAAAATCGAGATATAAGTAGCGAGCTAGGTAGCGGTCAATATGTGGCAGCTGCCTTTATTGATATAAAAAAGGATACCATAATTCACAACATTCTATTGGATGAGCTGGACAAGCTTGGTTTTAACTAAGGACTAACTATATTGGGAACAGGGCTATGAAAACATTAGTCGGTGAAGCATATAGCGATGAAAGATCGATAACAAGAGGAATTCCGTAGGGTCTGTTCTAGGCCCTCTGCTCTATCTCTTCTATATACAAAATATAGCGACCATTAAAGGTACAGCTAAATATACAATCTATACCGAGGATACCATACTTAAAATATAGCCACAGAAATCCAGGACATTTACAAAACGTTATTGACCAAGCCCTACAAAAATACTCTCATTGGATTTTAGCAACTAAATTTACATTGAATAGACAAAAAACAAAATCGATGGAGTTAAAAAAAATTAAACCGGAAATGCAGTTAAAACTAATGATTGATAATGAAAGCTTAGAACGAATAGAGCAAATTAAATACTCAGGACTAACTGTTGACCTGGAATTATCTTGAACACATCATATACAACAAATAAGAAACAACGTATCAGCAATGCTGGGACCATTAAGGCGATGTGACAAGTTTCCAAAAAAAGCCCGTAACATTAGTTCCCGTAACATTAGACATTAAAACACAACAACGAAATGCATCATATTTGCTCAGAAATGCAGATAGCATCTACTCTCATAATATAAGAATTAACAAGGTAAATATAATTTCAAAGCAATGAAAACCAATAATAGCTTGCCCTACTGCGTAAAAGGAATAAGAACATTTGAGAAAATCGCCAGAAACTATATCATCAAAAACCGGAGCCAAGAAGAGTGATCATGATTGTTGCCCAACAAATTAGCAAGAAGATTACGAAAAATGAAAAATACATACCACTACTCAAAAGTAGATAATATCAATAGAGATCCCCATAAAACATATAATGAATTGACAAGAAGACTACATCACACAGAAATAGAACAAATCATAGAAAATATCATAGCCATAACCCATATACTATAAGCAGAACACGAAAAAAGAAAAGAACAAAAACTATCAACACAGAAAACAGGAAAAACCCAAAAACAGCAAATACACAAAACCAAACATTCACGAACATGTAACATATAAAATTAACAAATATGCCTCTAAACAACAAGGCTGTGCCTGGTCGGATGAAAGGTGCATATAGGGGAAAATTTATGTATTAATTTGTTGGGTTGAGGGCTAAATTGTATTGTCATGAGACGGAGGATACAGTGACTAAGAAAGTTAAAGGGGTGAAAAAAATTATTGTTGGCAGAGAATTTGCAATACAAGAGCATAAGAATATTTGTTTGATGAGAGATCAATAAATATTTAGAATTAGAACTCGAATTAGAACGAACATAAGTCGAACATGAAAAGTACCATTAAACAAAAAAAATACAGAGAAATAGGGGGAAAACAAATAGAAACTAAAGCCAACGGGTATAACAATAAAACAAACAAAATTAACACAAAAACCAAAGGAAAGGCAAAACAATATATAGTACAAAAACTATTAAACAAATATGGAATAACATGCGCATACAAAACAAAAACTAAAATACTAACATACTTAAGCAACGCAAAAGACCGAACAAAGCAATACCAAAAAACTGAATATAAGACTGTAGAATGTAATGGGTGCAACTCAAAGTATATAGGTGAAACAGGACGAGCAATAAAGACTAGATTCAGAGAACACACAAATAACAAAACGATAGCAACCTTAGGACTACATCTATTCGGACTGAACCACAAATGTACAATGGACAAATTAAAACTACTACATGAAGCAAAGAAAGAACACAAACTTATGCTACTCGACGCTCTTGAAATAGAAAAAGCAAATAAGCGACAAATCAAAAATATGCATAAACGGTCAAAGTGGACTACCTTATACACCAATATTTAAATACCTAAAAAGTACCTCAAACTACAAACGAAAAAACTCTCTACACCAACACACACGACATCTATATAAACTCAGCAGACTATTAATTAATAACAGAATACACAATCTACAATACTTCATAACTCAATTACAGTAAGTACAATAATATTCTCACATAATAATTTAAACAAAATATAGACAAAGAAACTCAAACATAACACGGACAAAAACCAAGAAATTAAGCAATAGATTATAGGTGTAAACCTAACCTAACAAATACTGATATAAAATAATTTAATTTATTTCTTGTTCTATGAAAATAAATGTAATATTTTTTATGTTTCAACTGAAGGTGGTCAGAAGCCGTAACCAGTAGGAAAAACAAGAAAGTACTTTTTATTACAACATTAAGAAGACTAAGGCATCAGAAGGTTATTCCAATTTTGTACAAAATACTCGTCAAACGGTTTAATATTTCTTTCATTGATGTACTTTGGTCTTTTATTTCCATTGTACATCTTTATTGTTTTTATTCGAAAAAACTCACTACACCAACACAGACGACATCTATCTTACCCACACGTATCTTACCTCATATATAATGACTTATAATTAACTTTAACTTTAGTTAGTTGTAATTTAGTATTAAGAATCAGTATTAGTATTAAGAGTTAGTATTAGTATTAATAATAAGTTACTATACTCTTTTTCACGAAGGAATAGGCAAAGATGCTTGATTAATTGATATGCCTAACAATTGCGTTTTCAACATTTAATTGGCTCATCAGCAATTTTAGGCATGTACGAAGATTTAGACAACATCTAGGGTTTTCTTCTATGTACAGAGACTATTCCAACTCTAATTTTAGTCTATTGGGTGGTGAAAAATAGTAAGAAATTAGTAATAAAAAATAGAAATACCATCGGAGAACCCTCATACCAGCCATGTGCAAGGCTGTCTAGCTTCTCTTCGCAAATTGTATAACATATAGTGTAACTTGTATTTTTGAGATATTATAATTATTACATATTAATAAATTTAGCAAATCCAAACATTTTTCACAGCAAATTTAAAAACATTCTAATTATTAACAGTTTATTTCGGTTCTGCTTTAAAATAAAGATTTTGCCAGTTAAAAAAAATTATAATACGCCATCTTTTATGTATTAAAATAAAGTGTACTTTGAGCTATCACAAAAATATATTTCCTTATTAGGTCCTATTAACTTAGAATTCATCAGCTTACAAAATACCAAAAGAAATTATATTTTTTATAAGAAATAGCTTTCGTGTCACGTATTGAATATAACGATGAATGATTATTTCACTGATAGAAAGTAATGAAAGTAGTTTTTCATTTCCTAGACAACTAAATGCTCCTCAATTTTTTCTTCCGCATTTTCTGTCAGTTCACTCTATGGTTACATGAGTTTCCTTATTTATTTTGCTTTGTTTCGTCCATTAAAAGCTACGTTCTGACGATTAATTGTATTCAAAAAAATAGTTTCTGATTCATAGAATAGAATAAAGGCTCTAAATAATCGTTTATATGGTATTATATTTTTGTAATGCTAAAAATATATTTCATACTTTATAAACTATTTTTCAACTAATGCTTTTTTTATTAATTAAGTTAAAGACTTTATCAAATAAGGTGGATGGATATTCGTGGCTTTATGAAGCAACCACCCTAATTAATCAAATATTTAAACAAGTAATATTCGAAAAATTGCGAAACATATATCAGCGACTATAAACCTAGAAAGAATTCAGATGGACTTTTGGGTGGATGACCATTTCTGCTAAAAGTATTTAAGCTTTATCAACACCCTCTTTTCACAGAACATCGTTGAATTTGCATAAGTAAATCAAATATTTAAGCACGTAATCTCCGAGAAAAATTGCGAATCGTATATGAGCGACTATAAAGCTAGAAAAAATTCCGATGGACTTTTGTGGGTGGATGACCATTTCATGCATACATGTAACATATATTGAGTTTTCAATGAAACAATATTTTGATAGGTTCAGAATGGATAAACTCCGTTCTAAACCTATCATCGGACAAATATTGTTTGATTGAAAACTCTATATATGTTACATGTATGCATGAAATGGTCATCCACCCACAAAAGTCCATCGGAATTTTTTCTAGCTGTATAGTCGCTCATATACGATT
>WYDF02267597.1:0-18456 GCA_009867245.2 Adranes taylori
ACTTCCTGCAGCACAATACCATTAGGCGTATTCCTATCTAGTCCTAACATTCTTTTCATACAACTTATCTGTACTCTTACTTTCTTCAACCGCCCATACTTCAGCTCCATACATGATTGGTAGACAGTATAATAGGGGAGGGGCAGGTTTATATCTATATTTTATAATTATTACCTATTATAAGTTACTAAAATAATTAACAAACTTTTCTCTAATATTAAACACGTAATTGGGTGCTCTCCTTGGATTGACTGACAAATTGTTGAATGCATACCTGTAAACGATTGTTGTCAGGTTCCAGCAAATGTGCGAATGCCTGATCAATTTTTTTAGTACGTATCATTTAATGTAATACGCAAGTAGCCTTTATGACAGAAATGGGTGTGGGTACTTTAACTTTCAAAGGTAGAAAGAAAACTCTAAATCGGTGTGCCAAATGTCCAAATGCGTTTTCGACTACACGCCTACTGCGGCATAAATGGTAATAAAATTTTTCTTCCTATGATCATACCGGGATTGTCTATATGAAAATGGTCTCATTAAATATGGAGCAAGTGCAAAAGCTTCATCCCCAACCAGAACACATGGAACATCTCCGTTCTCACCAGGTAGTGGTCTGTCTGCAGGAAGATTTAAACTTGCTGTGGCAAATCTCTGACCCATATTTGAGATCTCGAAGATACCACCATCACTGTTTTTTCCATAGCCACCCACATCTATGCAAATAAATTTATAATTTGGGTCAACAGTAGCCATTAATATTATTGAAATTTTTTTTAGGTAACACAAATAGTTTGATCCACTCTTTTGTGGACATTTAATCGTGACATGTTTGCCATCTATACTCCCGAGACAGTTAGGATTGCCAAAGATCCTTAAATCCCTAGATTGATTCCTTCCACAATTCTTGTGTCGGCTATGGCTTGTAGATGGGCTGGAGTTTATCCCATAATACAGTACACACTTCGTGAACTATGTTCGATACAGTACTAAATCCCATTGGAAAACTATGTCCAATAGTTTTATAAGAATCGCCCGTTGTCAAAAATGTGTAATAATTATTGCACTGTAGGCCATGAACTGAAAAAGAAGTGGAAGAACCTGAGAGACTATTACGCTAAACGTCTACGATCTGAAACGACACGTACAGGGCAAGCAGCTAAATTTATTTCACGTTATAAAACTTGGCCTTGGGCTGAACATATGGAGTATTTCAAAACCTTCTTGAATTCTGCAGTCACAGAATCAAATGTATCTAAAGTGGAAATACCTGATGAATCACAAAATACGGACATAGAAGACAATGCTATTGTGAATCCCAATCTCAATTCCAGACTCCATTGGCTACTACACCAGTTCTTACAATAAATGAAAAAATAGAACTAAAAGCTTCCGATGTGCCAACACAAATATCACCAGTTGATCACGTAATAACGTAATTAGAGAGGAGGAATTCAACTACAAAATCGCAATATGATGACATCTATCTTATATTTCTTGGTTACGCAGTCAGTGTTAAAAACTTATCAACTCGGCTTCAAACAATGTTAAAATATAAAGTTACTCAATTAACTATGGCGGAAAAGTTAGCTGAACAAAACGAGGAATGCACAATTATTAATCGCACAGGAACAAGTTATTCTCATACTTCTGCTTCCTCCGATGGAAGCAGATCGTACTTTCAAAGCCTGGAATATCAATGAATCATCCACACCATCCAACGGTCAATCAGATAATAACGAAACTTCTGCTGCTTCCTGGTATGAAGCCCTTGCATATGACGTATACAATTAAAAGGAAAAGTACATCTTGAAATATGTATTATTTTTATAACAAACCTTTAATAATAAATAAAAATACCTTAAAGGTACTACCAATCTTTTTTCTGCTCCAATCGCTTCCCTATAATTTGTATGCTCTTTCATAATATCATCTTTGATTAAATCATACATCTCATCAAAACATTCAATACTCATTCTAAAATATATAAAAAATCAGTATTCATTCATCCGAAGTTGGGGATATAGTGTGTGAAATTCACCTTCGTCTTTTCTTCTACGACTTATATCATGAATCCAGATATTTCTTTCCTTTCTGTAATAATATAAAAATGTCAGCAGAAAATTCTCATCCATATTTTGTAATGCTCACCTGGCTCTTTCGTTATTATTTTCCTCTTCCAGCAGAGATACTAATAGAAGTATCTCCTCTTCAAATTGCTCCTCGTCAGCCGCAAATATTTTTTACAATGTCTTTTTACACAAAATACACTGTTGTTCTGTTCCTTCTGTGTCAGAAACTGGATCGCTATCGCGGTAGTCTGTGTAGCCACGAGATCGGCACCGCGATTGCTACCGCCATCATCACCGCGATCACTGCGGTGTGTTCAACGCCTTATATGGCGACTCACACAGTTGACTTTAATGATCTCCTAGAAGATACTCTTTTCTTTATTTGGTTTTCTTTTGCAATGGGCAAAGGACTGATGTCAATAAGTTTCACACAAGATGTCTTCTTATTATCTAATCATGCCAGCGGTATGCCCTCTTCGGAATCGCTAACCCCGTTGATATTTTCAGAAGGCAAGAAAGTAGATTCTCGATTAGTTGTAGAAGGACCTGGATCTTATTTTTCTGTAGTGCGGTTGATTGCAATTCGGTGGTGTTTTCCACAGCGAATTCCCACTCATCAAACCTCTCATCATTAGATGGTCAAATTCCGGTTTTTCTAAAACCGTTTACCGATGTTTGCACACTGGAAGCCTATCAAAATGCATCTGCAACAGCTCCTGCGATTTGGTATAATCCAAATGTACGGTTAGAATGATTTTTAGCCATCTATAAAGATTTGAATCATAATAGGACATAAGTGATTTGAAATACGAAACATCTAATGGTTGCAACTTATGTATACAGTGAAGCGGTAAACATAGTAGATTAACATTATTTTCACGGCAAAAATTGATAGTGTCCAAACTTTTAGTATGAGAATTATGATCGACCAATATAACAAGAACTGGATGCTGATTTGAAGGACGAGTTTGTTGAACGAAATACTGGATGAACTTAAAAAATATTTCACGATCCGTCCATCCTCTATTTTGCGGTGAAGCTGGTCTTCCAGACGGTACATCGTCCATGAGTTCTGGCTTGATTTTTTTCTGGGGAAAATGAAAGCAGGTGCTAAAAAAATTCCACTTGCACTCATAGAATAAACAAGGGAAATATTAACAGCTCTCTCTGCACTTGTCTGTCCACCCACTTATTTTGCTCCCTTCTGCGCAAGAACTTTTGAACCGTGGTTACACCGGTTTCATCAACATTCCAAATCTGATTAGGTGTAAATTTATATTTATCGTACAAATTTTCGAGATTTTTGAAAACACTTTTAACAGCTTCCTTGTTACAGCCTGTTGCTTTGGCACATGACGTTGCCTCTCGTTGTCTTAACGATATAGTCTTATTCCTTTCCGAAAAACAATACATCCACTTTTTCGACGCCATTCTTAAATTTTTATTAAAAGTATTTGGAATATTGTTTCTTGTGGCAAAATCAAACGCTTATTAGCGCAGTTCCTTATAAGTGATCCCAAAAAACCGCTTCGCCATTTATAGTATATATTCTACGATCTCCTTCTTGTTCTTCAGAAAATACCTGCCGAAATCGACCAAGATATTTCTCATTTTCAGCGACCACTTTATTTTTGTTTGTAATTCGTCTTTGAAGCGTACTTTTTGGGCACTACTTCGCAGCCCCAACTTATTTTCCGTATTGCTTCTTGCATATCTTTAACCGATCTATTTCCACGATCTGTTTTTCTTTGGTATTGAAACATCTAGCATAAAAAAGAAATAAATAATTTGATTTTTTCTACTAATTGTGGATAGATTCTCAAGATGGGACGTCCCAACTTAGGATTCCCTCTTGTATCTCATCTTGAGAAATGTTTACGGTAAATAATAAATCTAATCTACAAATTTTTCATGTTAGTTTTAAACATTTTTTTACGGTAAGTTGGCTTCTAAAATTTGGTTTCACTTCCGGAATTAATTAAATAAACAATTACTTACATTGACGACCTTTTCATTGATTAGGTTTTGTTAGCATACATATTTTAAAGAAACACAACAAAAACATAAAACCACCTGTAGTAGGAATGGGGTTTCTTAGATGTGATTGAGGTTGTAGGAACCTTGGAACACATTACTGGGTTACCATATTCGTAACTAGATGGCGCTAAAATCCAACATATTTAAATTTATAGCCCTGTCCCGTGTTAGGGTACCATCCCACCTTATGTTACTCTCCCCTATATATAAATAATTTCATTATCTTTAATTATAACGGGACTACGGAAAGTGAGTAGCTTTTCAGAGCAAACCCCGTAAACGATGCCAGAAATTTAATCTGGAAGAAAGTAGTCGTCATGACTTAATTGTGCTCTGGAATAAAAGCCGTTATATTGCAAAGATGCCAAATCTAGTGTCTTATGTATAAACTGTATACTTTTTATGCAATTAACATATTATGTAAAATTGCGTCATGGAAAATAAGAAAATTCATGGTTTACCTGTCCATAATGTTGAGGAGTTGGAGCTGTTACTGCAGCAGCCGCTGTTGGTGTCGCTGTAAGTTGCGGCATACCACCACCCGCTACCGCCAATGCGCCAAGCATGTTAGCTTGAATCTGTTGTTGGCGTTTTAGTTCCTTCTCCTTCTGCGTATCGGCGAATTTAACAACGAGAGGCGCCGAACAGCCTTCCATCGTTTGCGATTGGTGCAGCGCTTTGATCGCACTCAGGGCACTCTGTTTCGTTGCGAATGTTACGAATGCGCAGCCACGCGATGTGCCAGCTGCATCGCGTAGTACAGTGCATTCTTCGATTGTGCCATAGCCTCCGAACAGAGCACGCACATCGTTCTCGCATAATTTTTTACTCAACATACCCACAAAGAGTTTTCGTTCTGAAAATAAAATATGAAATTAAATTTGGAGAACATTGTTACGTGATAAATACCAAAATACATGTTACATAGTAAAACTTTGAAGGATAGTTTTGAAGGGCACAAATCACTTTTAATCGCATAACTGTGCAATGTCGTTGGCGATCGCAGTAGTAGTAATCAAGTGCTATTGTGTAGCGACTATCGCAATAAAATTGTCGGAAGACTAAAAATTGTCTTTATAAAACACATCAAGTTTTATAATGTCTTTATAAAACACATTTTTTTACATTATTTATTATTGTAATTATTGATAATATATTTATTTCTAAACCTATTCATAAAATAATCTATTAAGGACTCTTCATAAACATTATGTATCTAGAAACGTCCTTCTGAAACACTACTAAAATTAGCTGCACCATGAATGTTTTAGAAAATTGCAATTTACAATTTTTATTCACCTCGACATTTTTTAAATTATGGTACAATTTTCGTATACCACTTTATAGAAAGCATAAATGGGCCTTTCTGCTTTTTACCAATGTAACTCAGCGGCACTCCCTAACTTTTCGTATGGTTGAAAAACAAAAATGAACAATATTGCAATTCAAATTTGTGTTATTTTAACATGTATTCCTTAGCGGACCCAATTCGGGTCCCTAATTATCAAGTTGAAATTTAGCGAATTTCGTCATCGCACATGCGAATTCTCCATCTATCCGACGAGCACAGTTTGATATCTGTATGTTTATAGGGCACGTGAGAAATATGATATAAAGGCGGTCATTATGATGCTGTTTTTTGTGTGCATTCCATTCCAAAATGAACACAAAGGTCTCGAATTGAGGTTTTTTCACCATAAGACTCTACTGGAAATAATGTAAAATTAAAAAATAAGGCAATTTTTACTGTTTATAAAAACGCGTAAAACGATGCTTTCCATGTTTAAAATATACAAACGTAAAATTTTTGCTAAATAGTGGTGAACCAAGTGATTTTACCCTGTACCGTTTTGAGCCGAGACATCTTAGAAGTAACTGTGTGATATGGGATTTGTGGAAAACTAATATTATATCATGCTATTGTTGCAAAATGTGCCCATCTCTTATAATTTCCACGTGAATTATAATATTAGTGTATAGTGTAGAAAGTCAGCGGGCCTAAATTTTTAGTGCCCCGCTCTTTGGAAAAAAAAACATGTACAAAACTGTATTTACAAATGAACGAAAACATGCAATATTATGCATAATGTGTCCAAATTTCAAGAGCTTTTTGATTTCTTTGTATCAGTTAATTTTTTTACTTTCATAAATTCATTTAAAAAATTAGAAATCAGTAGTTGGTATTTTACGCTACTTTGGAACAGGTTCATAATTTTAGGATATTTTTGGTTATAAATTGTACCTTACAATGTTTGAAATTATACAGGTTTTTAAAATTAATTAGTGGCACCTAATATTTTTTTTTAAATATAAAGCAATAAAATGCTGTCTTTTAATTTGTTTTTTAAAATATAATTTATATTTATAATAGAAAATGTATTTCTCATTATAAATAATAAAAAAAATTTATTGTCTCTGCTGTCACCAAAATTTGAAAATTCTGCATTGATATAGTGGTCTATGCAAATTCGTTTGTGCTATTTCCATATCTAACATAATACACGACATTGATATGTTTAATATTGGAACATTTTTTTATCGGTATTTCGAAGCATAACGGGTCGACTCCAATCTTTACAGTTGTTATTGTATTGCATATATTTGGTTGTAGATAAACACATGTAGAACGAATAACAAAGTTACAAAATGATGTTTATTGTTGCAAATATTTATAATACATCTAAACGTGATTTTAATTGACTGACATTATATTGCGAAGCCATTGTGCTGACATTGTATTGACTGACATTGTACTGTAATTATAATTCAACATATATTTAGGATGATCCAGTACCATATTCCATTAGCAAAGTATAAAGATAGAAAGTATCGAACTAGATTTAAATTGGTTTTTGTTATTATTTGTTCTTCGTCCCTGAGGATGGTTATGATAGAAACTTTTCTTAAGATACGTCAACGCTCGAGTATACGGATGCTGATGCCGGTTTGATAATTAAAACATCAGCTTTATTGTGGACGATTGTGAGGCCGTTACTATCCAGCCATTGAATAGGATCGAAGATGGAAATATGTAGTTGAGTGATGTGAGTGAATGTTGCTTAATGGATCTTTATCGTTCTCGAAGCGATCAGCGATTCGATGGCTGGTAATGAATTCTCTGCTTGGCTTGATGATTGACAGCTGCTTCCTGCTGGTTCCATCGAAGTGTCGATTCGCAGGGGACGTGTTATAAATGTAAATGCGAGAAAGAAAAAGAAAGTGAAAAGTTCAAGGTGAGAAATCCAAAAGAGTCAGTAGAAGTATAGTATGCGCTGTGTAAGTTTGATGTATATAATTTGTTTGTAGATATTTGTTGTAGATTTGATTTTTGATTGACTTTACGCTACTTTTGAACAAATCATTCTCACAGCTGCGATAAGCGCTCGCTGACCGTAAGTTAGATATGGTCGTTTTTATTGTTAATTATGACTTTGAATAGAGCGAGGTTCTCACGTCACATCCGAAGAACACATTTCTCCATTGCGTCCTCTGATGCTAGATTGCGTTGACCTTTTATATAGAATTCTTTGGCTAAAAATCTTAGGAAGTTTTGAACTCTGACCGATAGAAAAATTTCTTGCTGATCCGTTGAGATTTCTAACGCTCAAAATTTGGTTATTTTTTTGACGAAAGCATAAGTGGCGGGTGCTCATAAACGGTGGTGGGAGTTTTATGCCAACAAAATGTTAGGAAGCATCGTATTGAAACGCCTTCCGCTAAAATTCGTAGAACTAATAATCTAATGAGATAGGTCGAGAACACAAAAGGGCGAGAAGTTTAACGATTTTTTAAAAATATAGTGGGTGAAATAATCGTTAAAACTTTTCAGTCAAATTTAAAAATCATAATAAAAAAAACTTTCGCAAAAGTCTCAAGTGCGGAAATATTCTCTATCTGTGTAATAGACACACATCCATATTTAAGACAAAGGATTCCATGCCATATAGCAGATGTCGGGAAAAAATCATATACGGTGGTGCGCCTAAATTGATTTGTTGATTAATTAAATTATATTTGAAGAATTGAATTAAATTTGAGTAGTCAATTTATATTATACTAGGATTATTGACTATGTTAATTAATTGATTCAATTAATTAATATGGCGTATGTTACTTCTATAACAACTGAAAAAACATATCCAGAACATGGAGTGTTCTGACTAAAATACCGTACTGAACACAGGACTAATACAATCGACACACCGACCAATAGGCACACATCCGGGATCGAGGGTCTTTCTCGATCCAGACAAACAGAAACCTACTAACTAATAAGGATAGCGATGTTTAACCCTTTCAGGTCTGAATTATTTTTGTTGGAGAAATTGTAGATTTGGATTAAATAAAACAAAACGTAATAAATCCAAATAAAGTTACGTACAGAAAATTTTAAACTAAATTATTAAATTAATTAAATAAGGTGTGGTTCCGCTCTGAAACCACAAGGACGGTAGAATAAAAATTATTTTTCATTAAATTTTATGAAACAATTTTTTTTATGTTGTGCAGTTCCACTGTAATACTCGTGCACTGCACGAGTATTACAATATCTGCAACGGACTTTTGTCCTATGAATGGACATATGGACACATTTATCTGTCTTTATTTCATATGGTACTTAAGGTGTGTGTTTATTTGGGGCCGTGTACATTGTTTTGCGGCCATTTTTTTGTAGTCTTGGGTCCTGCTGCTCCTATAAGTCCTGCTGGTATCGCCATTTGAAATGTTATTTTGCTGGGAACTTTCTTCTATTTTGAAATACAATAAAGGCATTAAGGGCAGTGAAACCTACGAAGTGCCAAAAATTGCGATAACACCATTTTATAGGTTTCCTATCTATTTTATACAATGCTGAAAACATACATGATTTCTCTACATAGTCCATGATTTGCTAACAAATCTCACTGGTTTATCTTTAAATTTTACGTGTAATATTCCTTTCCTGTTTACTAGCCAGAAAAAGTCGCCTCCTTTCATGTCTCCATCCTCCATCAAATTTTTCGCTTCATCTTTTCATTCTTTTCCCAATTACGAATAAATTTAGTATTTTAGTCAAAGTTGGATATTATTAAAATAATTGTCAAAATATACTTTATGCTACTTTCCAACTAAATATCGAATCAGATCTGACACAACTCGTGATTCTAAATTTTGTTCGTATGAATTTTACCGGTATATATTTGAAACTAAGATACGTATTTCGAATCATCTGCTCGAATTCACATTTGATCGGCTTAAGAGGCATTTACTGGGCAGAAACCTATTCTACTTTTAAATTTTATTATGAATACTTTGGCTTTCTCTGGGTTTGTAGCATTGCGAGAATGTACCTGTCAGTACATCTAAAAGGTCTAAGCTAAGATGTCTAAAAGGTCTAAGCTTTATAATTTGTCATAATTTGGATTATCCATTACCATGTGATTTGTACCATTGTGTAGCTACTGTTTCGAAATTGGGATGTATAGATAGATAGATCGACCTTTATTGGCATATATACACAAACTTAAAACATTTACTATAAACTTGATAGATCTACCTTAGTTATTAATGTAGCACTCACAATTAAATATAAATTAACCAAAAAAAAAAAAACGTATTTCAAAAATTGCCAAATCTCAAATTATAATTAATCCTAGATTCTATTTCTCCTCAAGGGAGAAGGAAAGGCTCACTTTCTCCCATCACTTCCTTTGCTTATTACATCTTCCATCTATAGCCCAGTCTTTCCCTTACCAAATCTCCATTTTCCCTTTTCTCCCTCTTTTTTTCTCCTACGTATTTCACTCTAACTCTCTTAATTATTTCTAACCCCATACCCTTCTGCCCCGAACTTACACTCCAATATTTCCTAACTCCCTTTCTTTTTCACTCCATTCAATATCCTCACATGCCTTAAACCAGTGATTCCACTTTTCCTCTTTAATTCCACAAATCTTATACATTCTTTCTATATCTTTCATTAAGTACTTATTTCCTCTCTCCTCGTTCCCACAACTAAACCTAGCAATTATTCTTTTATCTTTCACACTCCTTCCTGATAATAGATATTTAGCCATTCCTTCCTCTTCCTTAATCCTCATATACATACAATTATATCAACTTTCACATATACTTCTATAACTCTCTTGCCTTTCTACATCTTTCATTCTTTCCATAATCTCCTTCCAGCATTCCCCCCATGAATTGGGATCTGCAAATTTTATATTTTACGGACCATTTCACACAAATACTAAAATCAAACATTAAAAATTCTTATGTACATACTTGAGATACATGGATCCAAAGGCAGCCCAACTTACTTTTTTCTTTAACAAATTGAAATAATCTGGCACTATAAGCTGAGAGACAAATGTAAGACAACCTCAAAGAAGATTAGCATAAATATCGGGACTGCCAATTTTCATTTAACAAATTTACTAGCACAATTAAAACCTTGTGGGGTCTCACTGGAGCTCTGTATCCATAGTCCTCTGGCAAGCTTGTCTATTAATTGATTTACTAATGAGGGTACAAGATTTTAGAATCAGATGTTTTCAAATTAACCTCCAAAATGAGAGAGTTTATAAAACATGCATTTGAGAATCGAAGAAACCAAGTGTAATAAGATTGAAAGTAATAACTCATTCTCAAGGAAGCAGTAATATAAAACAGTTATTTAAAATAATAAAAAAATTTGAATTTTGTTCACACCCTATAATTTAATACAAATAATTTGTTTAATAAAATAAATTCTCTTCTGAGCTTAATATGTACACATAAAAGACGCATTTTGCCATACATACGACACATAATGCATTAGCCCCTATCCACACGTGTTCATGTATTTTAGCGCGTTTACACGTTAATTAGGAAAAGCGTAGCTAAATTTAACTTTACGAGTTACTACTTTTGATGAATTTCTGACATAAGTGACATCCATTTGTTCATGTTTTGCTGTTAAAACAGAATACTATTACCTCTAATATAGTATCCAATAAATTAGGTGCGATGTTAAATACATAATTACAAGAATGATTTCAAATAAATGAAAGAGAATAAAAAGATAAGAATGAAATTAAGATTAGACGAAAATAAATAAGGAGGAGGAAAAGAGTGATATAATCGTTGCTACTCCTTCTTACTTTCAAGAAAAATAAAATGGTACTCATAAGGAAGTGGTGTGTTGGACTGGGCTTTAAGTTCAATGTTCTAATTGGGTAAAAATTTTCCAGTAATTTATGCCAATAGTATCCAAAATGCCAAAATGCTGTTTGTGTGATTTACGACCTGATTAGATTTTACTAGCACCTTTCGATACTTTTAATACTAATATCATTGTAGAACATACAACTTCCCAGGAAGTCAATTTACTGAAGTTCACCGATCATTCCACAAAATACTGAAAACAATTTCCTTTGAAATTACTCTATAATTTCAAAGGTGTTGTCAAAGCCCGATTTGATTTATACTGTAAATTCAATAATATATATTAAAATATTGCCAACTTTTTGCAGCTGAACTTTTATGAAGCCCAATTTCTCGAGTAGCGTAGCAGCAGTGGACTGAATAATGTACGCAGCATCAGTGTACTATATTAGTGAATGTGGTTTTTTAATGTCTAACGACTCATAACGCGAATTTTGATAATTTTATTTAACTGTTGATAAAGTGTCTTTGATAATGAATATCTGAACTTTGAAGTCGGCGAGAGCCCGTAAACTAAGTTTGTCTCTTGTAGACGAAACTGGAGCAACAGTTTATAATCGCGAAAGAATTACCATTTAGAGATGCCAATATAATGTGAGCAACAAACAAACAAAAAAACATGTTCAATTCTAACCTTCGTCAATTGATCAACATTCAATTTTTTCGCAGAACAAAAACCAAATGGTAACTTAAGCAAGGTTTAAATGAGAGTGATTTATTGCTCGTTTTCTAGTATCCATACACTTAGAAGTACAGCAAGCTGTCGGCAATAAGTCCAGCAAAGTGCAGGCGGGCGATTTTGATGTTTTATAATTTATTCAATGTGCTTTCGTTGTTAGACTAACGGTTTTTTTAAATCTTGTTTTTTTCCAAAAGACACGTTTTGAATGGTCGCACCATTAGAACGAAATATTTTACGAATTATTTTTACGTACGAAATATTTTTATGATTATAGCTAATGTTTCTTTAGAAGTCAATACATTCCTAAGTTAAATTTCGCGTATATTTTTTTAGTAAAAATTCTCAAATCTAATTGACTAATTATTTTGTACAAGTAGTTTTATGAAAAATTAATGGCTGTCTTGAAAGAAAATAGAACATTAGATCTGATATCAAGAGCATAAAATCTAATCTGATATTTATGAAAATAAAACAAGAAAACCGCTCTCTGAAATACAAGACATTTTTTTCAAACCTAGAAACTATGAGCAATGCTATAAAAAATGTTTGAATTGTAAAATATGTTTGAAGACCGGAGGCAAAACAAACAGCTTACTTTTGAACAACGGAGCCGTTTTTTTATAGTCAACAACAAGGCCTTTACGTAAGTGTTGGAGATTTGCGAGTGAATTGTAAAAAACTGACTTACAAATTATTAACTAAATAATTTGAGAGATCACATGTTTAAAGTTATCATATTATTGGGAGGAACAAAGAAATACAAAACAATCTAAAGGAGTATTTTTGGAGTATAATATTACTGGTTGTTCAGTTTCTATGTGAACCTCGTAATAGTTGGATACATTTAGATTTTATGTGATACCAATAATAAACTGATTTTAAAATAAACAAGAAATAATTCTAAAAATTTCATTTTAATTGATTCGTAAGATGTTAAGATGCAGAAATCCCTGCGTTTGTGTAGTTGAAGACTACTCTTCTGATTAGTTTTCTAATCGCATTCGGAACATATTAACGATTTCTATCCCGAATGCGTTAATTTACGAGTCGTGAGTTTAGTGTAAAAATCTGTAAAAGCATACATTTAAAAGGGAAGCCATATTAGTGTTCAGAATGCGATTATAGCAGGCAACATGAAATGCGCAACACGCGAGGTATAACCTTGAAGATAAGAAATGACTCATCATATTATATTCTGTTTATGTTCAATTGCATAATTTCATTTGTTTTGCCGCCTACTTATTCGAATAGTACTCTGATCTACGTAAGCGTGCATATGTTATTTAAATATCGATTTATATTATCAAATCATTAAATAACTATGACATGTTATATATCATTGTAAAGTGGATCTTTAACAGTTTTTGAATACGCAATACAATTGGGGACGCTTTATTTAAAATTTTGAATGTTTTTGTTAAATCTAATCCATTTTATGCTCCATTGTTTTTTGGCTATGGCATGGCAGATAATAGAAAATTAAATGTAGAACATTTTTTTTATTTTTCCTATACAGATATACAAACGAAATAGAATAAAATTGTTTAACGTTTCGAGGGTTTATTTACCTCTTCTTCAGAAATGTTTATTAACTTGGAATACAAATTTAATATATCAATACATATTAAGAAATATAAGTAAATATTACTTAATAAAGATTTTTGAAGAAGGGGGAAATAAGCTCCAGAAACGTTAAATAATAGTAATAGTATTTTATTTTAAAATTTAATAATTGATCAAAAGCTCAAGAAATACTTAATGAATCATCATGATCGTCAAGTTAAAAAAAAAGTATATATATATATATATATATATATATATATATAGTGTGTGTGTGTGTGTGTGTGTGTGTGTGTGTGGGTGTGTGTGTGTGTGGATGTTTTGTGTGTAACAGGAGTATGCTAGAAGCATCAAACAATAAGGTTGGCAGACTTTTTCTAAATCTCAGCAAAGAAAAGTGCGATTTCTTACGAATCAATTAAGAATTGTTCAATTAAAATTGTTCACTTGTTGAGATGTTTTAGGATACCTGTCATCCCTTCATCAGAACTATTTTTCAATGTGCTTAACAAATCACATTTTTAAAATTGCAAATGTTTCGGTTCGGGATAACAATCATCCCTTCATCAGAATTTTTCTTCTTCAATAGTTTTTTTTTTCGTAACAGAACGAAATTCTGGCTTTGACGTGACAATGAGTCATTCCAGAGTTGGGGCCGAGTCATTAAAATAATTGAGCAAGGAACAATTCCAAAAAATTCCATTTCAATTGATTCGTAAGACTGATTCAACTGACTCTCTATTTTTAATTGATTCGATTGATTGTTTCGTATAATTACGTTTTAACATCTTATTTTCCCGTGTTTTTAAATAATTTTTATTCGCGCCCTCGGACACATGACACGCGCTGGCAACTGTCCTAGTTGTTGGTACCTTAATCTGGTACTGATAACTTAATCAGTACATAGTTATTAGTGGATATTCTCCTCTCTATGGTGACGTGTAGACTCAATGGTGAAACATCCAACCTCACTATTTTTTGAAAACTAAAGTCCAACAACAATAAAACCGATGAATGCAGTGATACAAAGAGTGAATAGATATATGAGAAACATAGCTCTAGAGATGAATGTAAATAAGACGAAATTGATGGTATGTAAAAAAGGAGGGAGGGATAATAAGAAAGATGAATGTGAAATGAATGGTCAAATGTGAAATAATGCTCAATGGTCAAAAGAGTATAAGAAATGTAAATATTTGGGATACATGCTGAGTATTGGATCGTGCAACAACATGTGACAATGATAGCTAATAATGTAAAAATGTTGGCGCAAAGAAGGAGGAGTACATGGGAAAATAAGTTTCTTGAATCTATAAGCATGAGAATAATGATGTTAAAAGTATGCGTAAGGAGTATAACAATGTATGGTACGGAAGAATGGAGAGTAAAAGAAAGGGAGGAAATGAAAAGAGTTCAAAGTGGGCAGATGAAAAGGATAGTAAGCATAGAAAGGTTTTCTTACATCTGGAGAAATGGTTCGACAGGAGTTGAAATTTAAATGGAGTTGAGTTTAAATGGAGTTGTGTTTAAATGCTTGGGTACAGGGATTAACAAATAATTAAGTATGAAAGGAAACTGATGATTGATGAGATGTTAAGAAAATGAGATGATGGAGAAGGAATATGATGGCAGAAAGGATGAGAGATTGGTAAAAACAGTGTATTTCCTTGTTGCATGGAGAAATGTAGTAGGAAAGGGTAACATGAATGGGTAACAAATAGAAAAGGAAGTACACTAAAGGATCTTCTTCTTCGTCCAACGTCATGAACGACGTGCGGTGACTACGGTAGATGTTGATGTAGAATAGGGCAATCTTTTAATCTCAGTATTATTTATTTAAACGTAGATTTACAGATCTGTCGATCTTTCGATTGACATGACAGCATGGAAAAACTGAATATGTTTTTTCCATGGAAAAACTGAACAACAAGTTTTTCCATGCAGTCATGTCGGACGATGTGTTCAAAAAATTAAAAATTTGTCATTTGTTATCAATGACAATCGTTGTACAGGTGTAAGTTCATTTAACATGGAGATATTTGTGCTTCGAGCCGTCCAGGGAACTCGCAGGATCTTGCGCCAGACCTACATTTCAAACGCATCTATTCTTCTCCTGTCCTTGGTTCGGATTTCCTACGTCTATGACGCGAACGAAGCGTACGAAAAAACCGGAAAATCTAAGGCGTTTATAAAGCTTATCTTCGTTTTCCTAGTGATATTTAGACCTTTCCAGATTTATGTTAGCTTCTTCGTGACGGAACGGGCAATTTAAATTTGCCATCTTATTTCTAATTCACAAGACCAGGACTTATAGAGCATGGAGCCCAAATACACCAATTTTTCGACGACTACAAAGTTACCTATTTTTGTTAGCTATTAGAAGAGTATCATCAGTAAATTGAAGGTTTGAGAAGCTCTTTTCACCAATCTTCACTTCTCCATTCCAGTTCTCTACAATGCGCCCCATCACTACTTCGCTATAGATGTTGTAGAGTAGAGATGAAAGTTCGTACCATTGATAAACGACTTTCCTAATGAACATTTTTCGGATAAAATGTTTTCTATTATAACGACCACCTGCGAAGGCTTTTGATAATACTTGGTATTCCAAATTCTGCTAAGGTCGTCCATTGCCTTTTCTATAAGCTGCCTTGTATTTAAAATTTGTTCTCGAGTACCCATCCTTTCACAAATCCGGTTTGTTCTGGAGGTATTTAGTGTAGCAGGAAGGCTTGTAGTCTCACTACAAGATCACAATCTTGCTAGAATGTGATAACAGGGCTACCAGACGATAGTTTTCGGGTATTATTTCTGACCCTTTGTTATATAAGGGAAGCAACACTGAAATTGACCAGTCTTCTAGCCATAAGCCTGTTTTCCAAATTTTGTGACACAGTGTGACGCAGTCATAAAATCTCTGTTAATATTATATCGATTCCTACTGCTTTACCTTCTCTTAATTTGTCCATAGCGGCTTTCACCTCATCTAACAGTAAATACGGATCCTCCTCATAATTCCCGTGGTCTTCACAAATGCCGTTTCCACACCGAAGCAATTTGATCTATACCAAAAACGTATGAAAGGATGGTGGTCAATGAATCACTGGAATAAAAGAATGTGAAACGGAAGAATAAATGTAAAGAAGCTTGGGATGTGGAACTAAAAAAGACAGGCAAACATAAGTGAATGTAAATTTAACAAAAAGTGTAAACGGCTGCAGATAACCTAGTTATTTAACGAGTGATATGAGTATGGAAGTGATCTGAGGATACCAGAAAATTATATAACTAAAAATATGCACGGGTGATGGGTGAGGGAAGAGAGTTCAAAGACAATATTTATCGATACATCCATATCTATTACGCACACATACGAGTAATTTTTTTTCTCATAAAAATAATTGTTCCAATTGTAAATACACATTGAATATTAAGTATAAATATAATATAATATAATAAAAAAAAAATGCGAAAGCAGTAGTACGAATATGATTCTCTAGAATAGGAAAGAATTACTTGATACAAGAAGAACTAAAACTTGCGGAAAGTTTCCTAAATTTGGGGCGGTAGTGCGTACATATATTACAACATAATCGACCACGAAAAGCATTTTTATTTCTATTTTATATAAAAGTAATTTGAAAGCAATGTAGAAAATATGTTTTTAAACATTCAATCTATCTCATTTTTAATACAATTATTGGAGGAACTCTATTCCTTTTTGCGTACTTCGGACGCATAAGATTTTCTCTTCCGTACTTTTATCACGATTTCTTTTTCTCTTCACGGTCTTTTACTTCTGTCGACGCTCCTTTATTATCAGCATTGATCATCTCATCTTAAATGTTTGAAAATACAACGTTCAGCTCTTAGCGGCGTGTTAAAATTTCGTACGCGTAACTCGCAAAAGTTTTATCAGGCAAAGGGTTAAGCAATAAGTACAATAATAAGTTTAAATATAATGATTGAAATTAATATAATCACTTGTGTTTTTAGAAATGTTGCCACACTCGGGAATCGAACCAGAGTCTCCTGATTTCCGGTTAGGTATAGGTTTAGACCACTACATTATCGTGGCATGGATTTCAAATATGATCAGAACAAGACTAGTAGTGACACCTACTTGATGACGTGTAAACTATATGTTGACGGTAATGTTGGTAACTGCAAATAATTGTTTATAAGTACATATCGTAGATTATCATATGAGAATTTAACACATATATAATCATTTGTTCTTTGGAATCCATGCCCCGCTAGTGTAGTGGATTAAATTCCTGATCGGAAATCGGGAGAGTTCGATTTCTGAGTGGGGTAACTTTTTCAAAGACACAAATGTTTATATTAATTTCAATCATTATATTTATACCAATTAATACACTGAGTGACCGTACACTCAAGAAATATCCATTCAATAAATTTAAAGATTAAACAAAGTAAAAGTTTGGAATCACCAATATTAAAATTAAATCATAAGGGTACTTTCCTAATACTCCGACATATTTGAATCCAATCACCGAGTGACATCCTGACCAATATAATCATTAACATAATCATTTGTGTCAAAGCAATGATCACTTCATTATCAAAGTTGAATTTAATGTTACAATACTTGTTTTTATATATTTCAAAAGTCGTAAAAATTCTTAGCTTTAGCTAGTTAGTTTTAATCCTCCAAAATTTGGATTTAACCCTCTAATGTCCAAAACTTCCCCGCGGCGCAATTATAAAAATCTAATGGTTCTGAGAAACACTTGTGGAGTAAACAACCAGTTCAGTGCTAGCGCTTACTGACTACGCTATTCATTTTGCGTCAGTTTTTGAAAAATTATTAAAAAATATATGGATATAATTCCAATATTTGATTCGAAGTAGATATATGGTATTTAATACTACAGTTAATATACGAGCAATAAGATA
>WYDF02267608.1:0-18456 GCA_009867245.2 Adranes taylori
TTTTAGAAGAGAGTCCATAGTAGAGCGTGATGCTCTAAAACCAAACTGGTTCTCTGGGAGAACTTTGTTCATTTCTATACAGTTTCTTAGGCGAGATGTGAATATTCTTTCAAAGGTTTTTCCTAAGACGTTAAGGAGTGCGATTGGTCGATATGATGAAACATGTCTTGGGTCTTTGCGAGGTTTAGGAATCATGACCGTTTGGCCAGTTTTCCAATCTATTAGGAAGTGTCCAATGACAGACATTTATTTAATATCTGCGTTAGGAGAGATATGGTCTCAGCAGGAATGTACCTGAGGATACGACGAGTTAAAGCGTCTGAACCAGGAGAAGTGTTTTTGCCTTTATTCAGAGTTTCAGATAAATCATCTTGGGTGACAGGATATAGAATGTCGTCCTGTTCAGGAAAATCTATGAGTAGTTTGTGGCGAATGAACAAATCGTTTACCAGAATGTTTGTTTCCTCAAGAAAATTGGACTCAAAAAGTACGTTGTTAGGTACAATTGTACGTTGTTCGCCAATAACGGAGAGAACCCCTTTATAACTAATAGTGGTATTCGTTCCATATCGAATGAAAGGAAAAGTTTTAATGGGGAAGTAACGATTCAAATTAAAAATGGGAATGTGTGAAACCCAGTTGAATAACAATATATACATAATATAAAATTTAACAAATCTGTAAGATGAAACTAACTATGTTTTGTTGGTAGAATAAATACAAACATAGGAAAATTGGATATCGAACACAGATCAAAATATTATGATCAAATGTTAATTATGGATCTTTATTAAATATATGTACATATGTATTTAAATACTTGTTTGTAACCACTGTGTTTTTCTAGGAAACTTGCGGTTGAAATTTAAAACTTTCATACCAAAGTTTAGACAATTTTATGAACTATACGTTAGAAAATCACTTAATTACATCTACATAAATAATAGATAGTATTGTAATGCCATACTGGGGTTGTTACTAGGCAGAGAACCAGCCAAGACCTTATATCTAAATACTAGGAACGCGCTTACCTAATAAGAGTGGGCATTTGAATTGAGGATATGTGATGATGGTGTCTTAATTGTCGATTGACGTTATTGGAATTTTGTAGACAGAGAGTTGCTCTCTTTATAGATCCTGCGTTTAGGAAAGCACTTAACTACAGCTAGATTAATAGGTTTATTTAGTTACCTGTTGTTAGAGGCCCGATTCCTTTATAAATTGTGTTCAGAATGTACATATCTGGCCAAGTGTGTGAAATGTAAACTTGAGTTTTGTTCGTTGAATTTCAGTAACATCACGTAGTATTAGGAACATTTTATTACATATGTGGTATACATCGTCACTATTAGCTGTCGTTTTGATTGATAACACCTTGATTCCAGTTAATTGGGGCTTGTTCGAAGGCTGAAAAGCTTTATTTATATTAATTATAATTTATAATATTTTATAATTAAAAAAACTAGTATTGTTCTTATTGCATCATGTATTATATATTTATTTATGGTGTACCTGATTGGATTATGTCAACCATATTAATAATATATTATTTATTTAAGAAATTGGTGGTTTGTTAATTGTTAGTTGTTGTAAATCATTTTTGTGCTCTTTCATCCTATTTTTTATTCGAGATTAGGTACGATCTCTGGCGCCCACTGGAAACAAGAACGGACGCTCAATCCATGTAAGCTAGGAAGCATTTGACTGGACGTCGTCGGCCAGGTGTTGCCTTCCAAAGAAGGCAGGTTATATGTTTTATGTACATATGTATTCGACATAATATTCAAGATAATACCCAAAATACTCAAAGTAATATTCAACATACTATTCAAAATAATATGCAAAGAAAAATTCAACATAATATTACTTTGAATGTTTCCAGAAGTCCAAAGTCGATATCCATATCTCGGCTATTTTCAGCACTCCTTTTCAGTTTCTTATGACGCCACGTTCAACGTGATTTCTCGGGATTGCGGGATAGCTACTAACAAGTACGCTATCCTGTAATTATTGGTTAATTTCCATTACGACATTGAACATTAGAATAACCACAATCTTTGTTAATAAATTTAGATGGGCCGAACGGACAGATTTTTTCTCGAAAGTTCATGAAACACATACTTTTTGTAACACATAGATTTGTTATAAATGGAGATAATCGCAATAAAATTTCAGATGCTTACCAATCAATCATTCAATTTATTCACCCAGTATTTTTATTTTTACTTAATTTGCATTTTTATTTCGTTATTGCCTTGTGGATTAGAATCAACGGAAAGCCAACTTCCCACTAGAAGTTTATGGTATTAAAAAACGTCGAAAATTTAAAGCCGTTCACTTATGTAAGCTTTGCGGAAACTGGTCTTGCGGAGACTGGTCAATTATATTCAACGCCAGATATAGAATGTCCAAAAAAAATATCAGTAGCTCAGGTGAATCCTATTTTAGTCAGAATTGATGATGATACCCAGTTAAGTACCAAATGCTATTCAGCACTAACAGAAATTCACCCTAATACAGTTTCTATAATACAAAAGACGAAAACTTAATGCCATTTTCCACCGGTGCAGAATTTGTTGCTCAGATAAAAGAAATGGGTACAATTATAACGGACTAGACAAATGTAAATAATAAATTTTATCAGCAATTATTTGTAGTGATGAAACGACTTTCACACATATTGGCATTTTCAATTGGAAACATTACCACTATTGAGATACTGAAAAACCACATCTCGTTAGAGAGGCACATTCTTGCTACGAACTTAGGATAAATAGCTGCTGGGGTCATTTTAGAGATAACTTAATACGTTCCTCTGAATTACCTGTAAATTTAATTGTAATTCATATTTACAATTTCTCAAAACTGCGCTTTTTGGTCAGTTCCCACTTCCCAATAATAACCATCCAGGTTATAAAGCGTCCTCTATCTCTATTAGGAGCAATAGTTGAACCGTGAAGCGGCTTGCACATTTTAGAGGACTAAAAATTTGGGTGCGTTGCATTATAATCCGAATGTCAAAATTGGAAAATTCATTGTCATAAAACAAATATGGGGAATTATTTCTATTCTTTGGTGTTCAGTTTTCTACACCTTGCTTTTCTTGGAGAGTTATTTGAGAGTTATTCTGAAAATTATCTATACACATTCCGTATAAATTATCTAACTGTTCTAATAAAAGTCATCCTGATGCTACACCAGTTTTCAAAATTTGGGATCAATTGGAAGAGGGTCAAATATTTGTTACCAAATTTGTATCTTATAAATGAATATATAAATATCCACATGTAAATAGCTCAGGTGAAAATAATATGATCTGAAAAAAAAATCATGAAAGGTGTAATATCAATCAAATAAGTCATTGTCATAACTCTTATTTTATACATATGAACATAATACAAGTAACCAACTTCCATTAGACTGAATATAATTTTTACAAATCACCACCATATCCCCTCTCCCATTTACTTTTTCTCCGCGTCTAAAAGGAATAAGGAATATGTTATTATTATTTAACACTGTTCAGTTCTTTATCCCTCTTCGTTCCACAACAATCCCCTCATCATTTGTTACAGAATTTGTCTTAGCAAAGCAGGATCGAGGTTTATTTTTCGACCACCATACTGTTTTTATTTTCATTCTGTTGATTTGCAACACAGAAATGCTCGTTCTATGAGATTATACAGGGTTGGGTTAGAATTTGCTGATCTTATTATAATAAAGGACTTAAACACTATAATAAAATACGCAATAACATGTTGAAATAATTTTGTTTCGTAAATTGTTCTTAATATTTATAACTTCTTGGAATATTGCTGGCCTAAGAAGTAACTTGGGAATGAGGGATGTAAGGGAATATTTAGAGTGGTTTGACATTATCGGGTTGATAGAAGCGTGGGTGGAGGAAAACCAATGGGAGCAGGTCGAAAAAGATTTGCCAAGGGGTTTCCGCTGGAAAATACAGGCGGCGATCAAAAAGAAATTGAAAGATAGGGCTAGAGGGGGCATCATTACGGGGCTGAGTCTACGTAAATAGGGAGAAAGGATAAAGTGATAAACGTAGAAGGGCTAAGATTCTTAGAGTGGATTGAGGAACAGGTCAACAAATTGATTGAACCAATTCGAAAAAAATTATTTTTGCATCCATTCTGACGAATGATAAAAAGCTTTACTTCCAGTAGGAGTATCATCTAGCAGCTCCGGTTTTGCTCTGGATTTGGGAAAAATGAACGTAGGCGGCATAAATATACCAGTAGCACTCATGCAAATTTCCACACTGATAAGAATGCCGGGTTCAGCTGAAGATATACACCCAACTTGCCTTTGCAGTGATAAAATTTCGTTCTTTTCTTTGGCACTGACATTATGCCCATCTCGTCGACGTTGTAAATCCTTTCGAGCGGTATTTTATATTTTTCAAGCACGTTAAAAAGCAACGAAAAATATTTTAGTACGGCAGGTCTATTAAGAACCATGGTTCTGGCAAGTGATGTTGGCTCAGGGGTGCGTAGTTTAACGTTTGGATGTCTCTTTATAAAACTGTATAACCAGGCTTTACCGGCTATTTTTGCCTCTGTTAAATTGATTAACTAAGACATTGCGTTGAGATAACTGCAAAAGCCAAACTTCGAAACTCATAATAATTTGTTCCTGGTAATAGTTTAGGAGGTGGTACATTGAACGAACTATTTTCTAAATGAAAATAAATTCCAGTTTCCATAAACACACCGCTATTGCTTCTACGTCCATAATCTCCTATATCCACTGCCATAAATTTGCATCTCGCATCAGCAGTGACTTGCAAATGAATCGAGAAATATTATTTATAATTGAAAAATTTAGAACCTGATCCAGCATTTAATACGAATATGCTTCCCGTCGATTCTTCCCATACAATTTGGGAAATTCCACATAAGCTCATAATCATTCGCGATTTTTTCTAAATTCTGAACAAATGGTAAAGGCATGGTTTTTCATTTAATTTCATCGAAATTTCATTTCATATCTTCCGTGTGTCATAAATGATACTCGCGATCGCATTATGTGAAATTCTGAAAGAAAATACCAAAAATAAGAAGGCTGAATTTTTGAATTTGAAAAACCTGAAAACCCTGATTTTTTTTATCAACTTAGATATTAAAGAACATACATTAAAAGTACTGCATTTCAAAGTATGATGACAGTAATTGAAAAATATCTAACTCAGATGTCATATTTATCTATGTTCTATTAACCATTGCAGGTACTACCTTAAAAACAAAATGGCAACATTTGAGGGACACCTATCGTAGAGAGAAAGCAAAAATTGACCAACCATTAGGTTCTGCGTACAGAGTCAATTCAAAACGTAAATATTTTGACCAGATGAGTTTCAAGGGTGACACGTGCGCATCAAAAGTTACTGTTGGAAATATACGTCGACCTCATATAAACCAGGAAGAAGATTCTCGTTCAACCAGGAAGTTGAACGATGGTTCTTCTCATCAGAACACATCAGACTATGATAATGAGTCTATTGCGGGAGAGCCAGTAAAATCCTCGCAAGAAGAGGATAGTCGTGATATATACAGTTCTTCGGTGACCAAAGTATCCTTTTAATGATCTAATACAAATGGAAAAACTAAAACTTGCCCATCTGCAAGAATTAAAAAACAAAAAGGAAGAAATAAAAGAAGACAAGGAATATTTCTTTTTGATGAGTCTGCTACCTCATTTGTGGGCTATACCAGCACATCAGAAGTTACAAACACGCATTTAAACTGCAGCAGGTCGTACTAGAAAACAATGCAATGTGTCCATGTAATGACATCCATCGTTCAATTATCCACATCTCCACAACGCTACTTGTGCTCAACACGTTTATCTAGTTCGTCGCCAAACTCAAACAGCAGCAGTATAGTTGCATCTAGCCCATGACAAGCAATTAGCTGAAACACTAGTCTACCGGGTGGTGCAGTTGATCATGCTCAACAACGAGAAGTACTTATATCAAGTGAAACAACTTTAGGTGAATATTTGCAATTTAACAAATTTAAAATGTATGCATGTATGTCAGATTGTTCTGATTTGCTTCATTATATTTTTTTTACCACTGTTAATCGTTCAATAAATAAAACTGACCTCAACGTTAATATTAGTCTTTCTTGAGGTGATATACATATTCGGAAGTTTGACTGTTTTTCTATTTTATCTCTTATATTCTCCAATATATGATAAAACTGTCTTTGCTCATTCTCATATATTCTAAAAAATTGTCGCCATGTTCACGAAGTGTATTTATTTGAGATCTTTTTTTCATAACCAATAGCGTAATGTTGGAGTTGTTTCTAGCCACAAAAAAGATAAATCATCCATGTTACTTGAAATCTTTTGAATAACACAAAACACAAATAAAATGATCTGTCGGACGCATAGTGACCAACTCACGATGAGATCGGCAGACTACTTTGTACGATATCTGATGAAAAAGTCTGATGACCAATGTTGGTTCCACTGTGACCATACCACACTACCAACTGTCAGATGGCGCTGCTTATTTTTAAATACTGGTATCCCGTTTTGTCCAACTATTCCCTACCCTTTACTCCTCGTCTCATATAACCTTGCGTTAATATTAGTCTTTCTTCATGTGATATACAAATTCGGAAGGTTGACTTTATCGCTTTTATCCCCTAACTTTTTTCCTCCTCTCTTCTAAGGAATAGGAAAATGTTTTCCATGTTTCATCTCCTTAATGCCCTTCCCTCTTCCTTCTCTCCTCTATATTTGTTTCCATTATCCTTATACCTTTTATTTCTTCTTTTAAACACACTTTTATATTACTCGCCAAACGCGCTTCTTGATCACACCAATTGATTGCCGTAGATGCATTTACACAATGCTACCATCTTTCCTCCTCATCTCTTCCACATATATTACATGTCTTCTCGCTTTCATGCATCAAATACATGTTATTTCTTTCTTCATTTCCACATTAAACTCGCGCAGTCATCCTTTTGTTTCATGCTTACATCTGCTGTCATATACTATGACATTCCCTCCTCATTCATTATACTGAAATATTTCCTATTATATCTCCCACTCCATCATTTTAATATAATTTATCGCTATCACAACGTCATTCATAGCTTTGGTCACGTCACACATTTTCTTGAGTATAGAAGATCCTATTATTTCACACACTTACTTACTCTCTTCTGCCCCATCATTCAATCATCTACCCCTGCTATCATCTTTCAGACTATTCTAATAAACCATTGTCACCAATCTGTCATTCTCATTCATAATAGCCTTTCTCTCATTCTTTACTAACTTCTTTATTCCAGCATTTATGCTTCCCACAATCTCACTATTTCACTCAGTTTTGACTTTTCCACTCCGATTATTCTTCTCAACACTCTGCACAGCACCCTTTTCATCTGCGCTCTTTCTTTCTTTAAAGTGATATATTTTGTTGACAGACTTCTTGAGGTGGCATGTAAGCGTTTACACGATGTTAGGATAACGTAAAATATATAAACAAGGCTTGTTTCTTCTCCAAAAGTTCATAATAATTTTAGAAGTCGTCTGGTAAGAAATTTAAAACTATGTTTATTTATAGAAGTATTATGAACGAAGAAGGTTTTTCACAATTTTGTAGTTGACTCGGAGCTGAGGTATTTTAATATTACTTACCACGATTTGACACTTTTCTGCTATGTGAAGTATAGTAGTTACAATATCTTTTACAATATGTATTGCAATATCTATTGCAGTTCGCTACCTATTAATTGAATCTAATTCAGTATATAGTGAAACCTCGATCTAAGGGACCCCGATTTAATGGACAAAATTTTCAGATCTCAAAAATGATATATTTTCTTAACTCACAGCTATTTTCAACAAATTATGTATAACTAATATGCCATAAGTTGGAAAAAACACTCTAGTAATTTCACTGATAACACACTATTTTGCCAGATGCACGGATGGTTAGGGTTTTTATGACATCAAGGGAACAATAGCGCTATTGCGCTCGTCAATTTTTTGCTTGAATGTATGAAATACCGACAAAACAATACTACCAGACGAAACAATACCACCGTACGTATATAGAATTTTATACAGATTTTGGGAATTCCCTATTTGTTAGAAGGCTAAACACCTATTTTTTCAGTTTTCTATCAGTTGTGCAGTGACATAAAAATCGAACACATAATAATTTGTGGTTAACATTTTACTTACATTTTAAACCAAATTAAAATCATGGATAAAGAAAAGGAAACGCAAAATATTGACTCTTAGACAAAACTTAGAACTTATTGAAAAATTGGAATCGGATGTATCAGTGACGAGAATTTGTGAAGAATATGGTGTCACAAAACAAACCGTATCAGATATTCGCAAAGCGAAAGAAAAGTTGAAAACATTTGTTTTGCCGTGTGATCTGGATGCTGATAATTGGGGGAGAAAGAACACAAAAATGGCTAAGGAATCTCCATTAGAAGAGGCTGAGCTAAAATGGTATGTGCAACAACGTTCTTGCGGTGATAACGTGATTATACATTTACAAACCAATTGTAGAGGTTTATACAGGATGTTTTCGTATAAAGAAATATACAGGAGTTTTTTTTTACTTTGGGGTGTCAAATCACCCCAAAGTCCATCAATATCTCAATGATATTGATGGTTCTGAATTCCAATTCGATTATACAGGGTGTTCCTTTTATACAGGTTATACCAATTATACAGGTTATATTCTGGTATCAAAGAAATATACAGGGTGTTTTTTTATTTTGAGTGGCAATCTTAATGATATTCATGGTTTTTACTGTTATACTAAACATGTATCTTACTGTATCATGTATGTATCTTTATTGCATTAACGTGCGAGGTATGGAACCACAATATGCAGCAAAGGCTGTACCGAACCATATGAATATCGGCATCAAAATTAGTGGCTCTGGAGTGGCTTTGGAGATTCCGAAATCGGCACGCAATCATGAATCAATGAACATACTATGAAGCGTTCAATGTGCCGACGGACTAAATTCAACAGTTTCTTAAAAAATTTACGGTTTTAATAGAAAACGAAAATCTTTTGAAAAATCAAATTTACAATGCAGATGAGCAGGATTGTTTTGGCGTTCACTACCACAAAACACACAATCTTGACTATTTAATCTCCTTTATCGACTAATCGACAGGCCCAGACATGTAGCCATATAACTCTCATTTTCACATATTTACGGAAATTATTGTTACCAAACAACAATCTTAGAAAATGCAACTCAAATTGGATGCATTCCTCAAGCCAATTATACAAAAATCTCCTCAACTTAGCACGTCGTCTGTAAATCTCCCGTTATCAGCTTCCGAATAAAATTTTTATTGAATTTTCATCTTATGTATTGTAAATACATATTGTACAGATAAATTCTTTGTCCATAAATAAATATTACTGCAAACAGTATACATATCATGTTGTGTTTTAAACGAAAGTAATATTAATTCATTTTAAATAAACTCCGGTTCGCATTAATTACGGTAAGCGGGTAAATATATGATTTGTAATTTAAATTAGTTTTAATTTAATATAGGCACCATTTTCGGATATTCGGATTTAACGGACAAACGCATTTAACGGACACCCCTTCGTCCCGAGAAGTCAATTAGATCAATGGATCGCTGTATTAATATGTTCTTATTACATATAAAAAATATAACTGTATTGCATTATTCTTTTTATTTTAAGAAATTTAATGAATATGTTGGTGTATAATGAAAAATATGTAGAAATGCGCATAAATATTATGATACTATACTAAATCAAAAAAGTTAGATACGTGTAAGGCGCAAGCACCAAATAAGAACAATGGAAATATACGACCGTCCCAAGGGCCTTAGAATATATACAAAAACGCGTAAACGAAAAGCAGGCGCCTTGCGCTGTTCCGTTCTACCGACTGGAATTTATATGGTGAAAAGGAAATGAATATACGAGACGAAAGTTTTTCTCGATTGTGTAGTCTAATTTGATTTGGTATTGTTCGTTCCTTTTTTCTCAAATTACGAATAGATGGGCTAGTTGTATGGAGAAAATCTAAGCGTTACTCTGTAATATACTTGAAGAAATAGTAAAGTTGCTTCTAGTTAACAAATTTGGTTTATAGGATTATGAAAGCAAGAATCTTTATTTGAAATAAATTAAACAAAATACTGTTCCAAAAACTCCACTTTAATTGAAATTGTTGAACACGAGATCAATTGGCAGTCATCGACTGTCTCACTTACAGGTTTCGAGAGTAACAAACATCCCTTCATTAAAACTATTCAAGATCAAAAAGCTAATTGTGAGTAGAAATGATAAATTAAGTAATAAAGTACAGATGAATTACCAGAATTTCAATTTGCTCCTACTCTTACTTAAAATTGTTATTTTTGAAAAAAAAAAAAATTTTTATTTTCTAAACTTGTTTAATAAAAAAAGTACATTCCATATTTGAAATTGATTAAAATTGAGATTATGCTAATAAATTTTTTTCACATTTTCAGTTTAAGTTTGGCCAGCGCCATTCCTGAAACAGAAATCGTAAGAGAAATCCTGAATAACATCATTAACGTATGTAAATTAAATAAATTCACAATTACAAAAGCAGATATAGGGAACTCCTTGATAATTTTAAATAACTCAGGTTTCATAAAGATGATTGAAAAATTCATAAACTCTGACAAATACGTCAACATAATTGAAGATCCCTCAAATCAAATCCTAAGTGAAATTAAAGCTCTTTTAAAAAAATTGTCCAGAAATATTCAAATGTTTTAAAGTACTTATACCGAAGAACTTTAATACACCTCGTGTTTATTGCCTTCCAAAGTTACATAAGTAGCCTAAATACCATGTGATAACGCATGAGAACATCCTACAAATGCCGCTAAGACCTGTAGTCTCTTTTTGTCCATCTCTAATGTACAATTTCACAAAATGGCTCAATAATAAATTCAAAGAGCACTTAAATATCAAGAACGAACATTCAGTTTTAAATACAGAACACTAAGTTAATGAATTAAAAGGCTTCATTTCTTTCTCATTTTAATATTTTCTCATTTAATATAAACCTGAAGTAATAAAACTGGCGTCAGAGAAATTAAACGAAAGTTCCTTGTCTGATACAGAAATCTGATATAGAAGTCTTTGTCTGATGCCAGTTTAGCTTTGTGATGCCAGTTTAGCAGCACAAATAGCTTTTTGATCTGGAATAGTACTGATGAAGAGAGGTTTGTTACTCTCGAAACTGCCAAAAAGACAGTCGATGATTGCCAATTGATCTCGTGTTCAGCATCTTACGATTTCAATTAAAGTGGACTTTTTGGAACACTATTTTGTTTAATTTATTTCATGAACTGGGCTCCAACTCTGGAACGACTTTAATTTATAATTTAATTTGGAATAATTGTAGTCCTTGCAGTTTTTAGTACTTATGAAATTTAGTAAACAAAACATGAGTTAAAACACTAATACATTTATCCTAGAAAAGACAAAAAATACTGCGGATTCAGTGTTTTTTCGTATATACATTTTTATCGGTTATATACCATACATTTGCGTCACTTTAATGTAGAACTAGCCAACCCCATTTTTAACTTATTTTAGGTATTTACACCACCTCTGTATTTAAATTACGCCCGATTTAATGCAAAAAGAGCGTAACTCAATTTATGCTTTAATATTTTTTTAGAGCAATAATGAAAAATATTGCAATTAAGTTTAATACTGATTTAGTTTACTTGGACTTGGATTATTCGATTGTTATACTTGTTTGGACTTAAGTAAAGCTAGGGCTACCCTATGGCTCAGGCTGGCTAAATACGGGCTCTGGTCGATCATTTCCAAGTGTGGCTTTACTATTGACAAAAAGTATCACCAAGTATCATCAATTATCACCAAGTATCACCAAGTATCACCAAGTATCACCAATAAGTATCAGCAAATATTTGCTAATCGCCGATGCTTGGACATTTCACGAGGTGGGCGACAAATATTGACCCGGTTCCAGCCGAAATCAAAGGAGCCGCCACATATGACAAGTAGCTTGGCACAAATGGCTACACACTGATCGATCCTCGAAGAGAGGTTACACAAGTATACTGCTATAATTTTGACATTAATTGTGTTTTGTTTTTTCGTGAATCTTCTATATTTTTATAAAGTTTCAAATAAGAAATAAAACACTTGAATATATGTTAATAATAATACGATGTTAATACTCTAATATAATTTATGAAATAGGTTAATTTTATTCTGTATGAGTAAACAACGGTAGTAAATCGTTTTAGTTGATTTTGTTTGTCTGCAGTTCATGATGAGTTGTTTCGTTATGGAGTGGAGCAATGAGAAAACCATCCAATTTATAGAATTGTATGAAACTTTCCCGGTGTACGAAATTCAAAATATTCAGAGCACAAAAACTTAATTAAAGTGCATGATGCCTGGATGAAACTTCAGGATATATTTGATAAAAATAATGCCGGATCTTACTCTGGAAAATACTCCGGATCTTTAAAAAAAAGAAAGAATCACTCATGTCTTCATACAGACCATTCAGAAGAAAGGTCGTAGAGTCAGAGGATACGGGAAGCTCATCATTTATTAGGTATAAAAGTAGAACAGTCCCATTATTTACCATTTCAGGCCTTTTGTACCTTCTTATATAATATGTTAACCTTTAATTATCTTCGTCGGTACGTTTGTGCAGCCAGCCTTACACTTTTCAAATTATTTTGTACCACAACAGTGTGTATCAATCGAGCTAATATACTGGCGTATAGCGCACTGGACGGTCTACAATACGTACATAAATATCGTGATACATAAATCTTACAACGCCGGTTTACACATCAGTTCTATCTTGTCGGTGCACATATTTGGAGGTTAAGCTGACTTTGCACCGTTAAAATGGTAAGTTTCATAATTTAATCAGGAATATATCACAAAATTTTAATTAGTTAATTAGGTTAGCAATCTACTTTACCCCTGAGTAAAAATCTGGCCGAAAATGTAAAAAAATGGACATTTTGTCTAGCCATTTGTACACTGGGGACAGTTCAAGCCTTCTTAATTAATTTTCACATTATAGATCTCACAAAACCATTAAATGACGCTGAACTTAAAGCAATTTTAAATTATAGAGATTTTTATCTTAGCGACGATGAGGTTGGTATTGCACAAGGATGTGGTGACACGATGATAGGAGATGTATCTGATACTGAAGAAGTGGAACTAACAAGAGAATATTTATTCCCAATATTATGACTTTGAATCAGACGACGATGTACCGTTGGCAATATTACGAGATCAACAGCAGTACAATTCAAGACCTATAGCCGAAAACTGGAACAGAGAACTTTTTGAGAATCAGAATATCTTTGATTCTGGTCAAGAATGGGAAATACATGATAGCCATGATGGCCATTTTTCCCGGATGATTTCTGCGATAACTTGTCAACGCAGAGTAATATTCGTGCAATGCAGGCAAATGAAAAGAAGCTGTTGAAATCTACAACAGAAGAATACCGCCAACTGACAGGTATTCCCATTCTTATGGGAATATTTGGACTACAAAGACTAAGACCGTATTTTATGAAAGGAATTGAAATACAATCATCAGTCAAATTTTCTCATTTACTAAGGAGTAAATACTGATCTATATGGTACCCTAGATAAGGAATTAGACATCGGTGGTTCTGTAATAAAAAAAAAACTCTCGACTGACTTCTCATCAGGACATATTCTTTACTTCTATCGTTACTTCACTTCATTCAGCCTACTTGATTACCTACGGCCCAAACAAATACTCGAAATTGGGGCAATTATGAGTAATCGAGTTTAGGAATGAGTTTAGGAATTATTTCAATTCCATGAAATATCAAGAACAATATCAAGAAAGACAAAGATCTGTTATCAGAGGGTTGCGGTTCCTTTGATGAATGGGTGAGAAGTGACAGGCAAATGTATTTACTAAAATGGATGGAGAACAGATTAGTCGGAATGGCATCAACTTCGTCTGGTTCGGCACCAATAACTGAAGTTCGCAGTTGGCATCTAGAAAAACTCTAAATATATTCTTGTACGATGTCCAAACTCGATTACTAGCTACAATCGCTCAATGGGAGGAGTAGATCTATGTGATAGATTAATTTCATATTATCGAATTTGCATGTGAAGTAACAAATGGCCTGTACTAGTTTTTTGCCATTTTATAGATTTGGCAGTTACTACCCACTGGATTGAATATAGTCGAGACCGCTTAGCACATGAAGACAGAAAAAATTCTCTCATGGATTTGCTTCATTTCAAACTGTATGTTTAAACAAACAAACTGAAAAGATTAAACAAACAACGCCTCTCCGGAAAAAAGTTCTTTGGACATAGAATATTTCTGCTTTATGGTGACGATATATAGGTATATCATATATGTTGGTAGTAAACAATATAGATTATAAAAGATGCAGGATTATGAGAAATATTCGGTTTCTAGATTTTGTTTAGAAAGCACGTTTGGTAGTTCCCTGGGTCCAAGAAAGTGTATATAGCATATTGATTTGATAAATTCCATGATCTAAATCAAATTGTACCTTTCTATATCTAAGTATCTGAATTATTTGAAGCAATATAAATCATAAACGTTATTAAACAAAGGTTTCGATAAAACACCAACTGAAATACACGTGAAATAGATAGAAATTTAAATAAATTTCTTCCTTTATCGTTAGTAGTATTCGAGATTCTACCGCATTTAGATTTATTATGTCATAAAAACGCCTCTACATAATACTTAGACGCGCATGTAGATACAACAATCGAGAAAACGAAAAGAGAAAAACTGTTCCGTAGTACAGACATCCGCACCACAAATTTTGGACGAAAAACTTCCGTCTTAATGGTCCCGCTATTCCTGTTAAAAACTCGTTCTCCTTTTTTTGCGAAGAATAGCTACTTTTATACTTCATGCATGTTTACTTTATACGGAAAACAAGATAAACATAATTTTCTCTGGGTTTTTCATAAGCAACTTCATTGCTGTAGATTGGAATTTAATATAAAGCATATAAAACATAGTATAAAAATTATGTGTGAAAATAAAATAATTACATGAGATATCTGCTTGTACGTTTTGCAGATTATACTATACGGGGAAATGTTAAATTATTTGTTTATAATTAAATCTAGTTAAACTGACACTGCAAACTGATTACCAATGTGTGACTAAATCTATAGTTCAATGCGTCTCAATTTATGGCATACTTAGTCTAGGGAGACGTGAAATAGTGTTAGGAAGTACGCGCAAAAAAGATGTAATGTTGGACATTGATTGATAGATAGATTCATTTTAAGAGAAAAGATAAAAAGTTCATGTAACTACTGGACTTAATAATCCTAGTTATATGTAAATTGAAAGCCATTGTGATCGACGTTGATAGTGCCATGTCGGACTGTTCGAACTATTAGCATGATATTTTTTATCCACACGATAGCAATTTATAACCAAGTAGGGGAAAGCAGGGCCACATGGCCATACTATAAGGAATCATTTTTTTTACATCCTAATTTGTTTGTTAATCTTATATTAGTACGAACCTAGCTATAGGCTAATAAGTGTAGAACATATTCCGCAATGTTTGAATCCTCCCATTAAAGATTTTCAGAGAAAAATATATTCTTTGGCATAAGTCTGCAAATGGCCATCTCTCCTCACAGGTGAGGAGAGATGGGAATAGTTAGTATTAATCTACTTTACGTCAACATACTTGTTAATAAAAAGAAATCTACAATATTTTTATAGAACGTAATTTCAAATCATTAGCAAACTTCGCAACAAAACTTCATTGTTCCTGCTGCCGCGCCAGCGCATTCAACATGTTCTCATTTTTGGAATTTCAGACAATTTATCTATTTCTCTCAGCTTCCGGGCATCGGAAATCATTCTATGCAATGCAAAATAGACACGACGTGTGATACCGTGTACGTGTGTAGAAAATCCTATATGACGTAGACCGTTTGTAATAAATAAAGTAGAGAACGCATATACAATGCGTAATGTAACTGCTGGTGGTATGACTCGCTTTAACACGCAAGTTGCGTGAACCGTGCGTATTCCGTGTTCTATAAAAGAGTAGTTGGCTTAGAATTTAGATTGGCTAAGAGGCGAAATATGCTATCTAGGTGTCTGATTTAATAGAACTTTTAACTCGAATTCCGACCTAATCTACACCTTTTCCAGGGTACGCAAACGCGTGAACCTCATCTCCAAACTCAGAGAACGCTTTAGACCCTGCCATACAAAAACTCTGCATCACACTTATAAAACCTATATTAGACCACTGATAAACTATAGAGCTGTTCGATATTCCACACTTTATAGTGTGCAAGCGCACAAACTTACTACCTGTAAACGAAGAATACTTCGGCAAACTCACAGGTTACACTTCCAATTTCCGGTACTATATCTGCTGAGTCTATCACAGATCGTCTAAAATCTCTAACAGTCTAAATATCCGAGTTGACGTGATGCAGAAATCAATCCAAAAGCCTATCAAAATCTTCGTTCTGATTGGAAAGCCATTCACCACCGTAGCAATCTGCCACGCAGACCATTCCCACATCCGCCAGATCCAATTATCCATACCTATCCAAACCATACATCAACCTCCTGAGAATCTCCAAGATATCCTTAAATTAATCCCATTGTCCCTAAGATGATGCTTACGCCTATATTATAAAATAACAAAAGGACAAAAAAATTAACAAAAAATAAAATAAAAAAAAATCGATAAAACAGAAAAGACAAAAAAACAAACACTCATTTCCATAACATGCTTAATTTCTATTTCAGGTGAACTAGCACCCACTTGCGCAGCCAAGCAAGTACTATTAGGTATACAAGACCACCAGATAATCAGCTGACACCACTAAACCAAACTCCCTTATCAGTTGACCATGCTATGGCCAATGCTTAAAGCCTCCTTCAAACAAACTTTCCAATCTCCAAACTATACAGAACCCCAACATGGAGTGGAGTTTTAGTGCGGTAGAATTCCCCCACTATTATGTGCTCGGGCATCCTTCCCCTTTGAAGGATTCTCCACTTCCCACGTAAAAAAGGAATTTAGATCAGATCCTCTCTTCGCCCCATCGAGTCCAATCCGACAGCTAGATAGCAGTCCGTCGAGCCTACCACACCGAGCCATCAGCCACCGCCACATATGCCGCAGGGGTTTAGAATTTTAGGTGAGAATTATTATTTAACGTACACCACTTCCTTTGTATTATTCTGCTTGCATGTGTTGATTAGCTTTCTCCATTCATTCCGTGTATTAGAGCGTGAGCATGAGTGGAAATATTGTTGTTTTACATTACAACCCGTTCCGTTAACACTATCCTACACTCGACTGATACATTTGGATGTGCATGTCTCAGCGATTGGTAATCTCAAGTTGTGACGTCATTGTCTTCTCTGCCTTACGTGTCATAGAAACTCCTTCCTACCGTACTAGAGTGATACCTCTGATCGTACCGTTCACAACGACTGGTAATCACAAGGCGTAGTGTTGTCATGTCTTCGTTGAGTCACACGTCGTATTAGTTCCTTCCTACCACACTAGTGTGATACCTCTGGTTGTGCTGTTCACAACGGTTGGTAATTACAAGGCGTCGTGATGTCATTGTGTTTTTTTGCGCCTCGTGTCGTAGTAACTATTGCTTGTCTGTCTCCGCCGTACACTAGAGTGATAGGTCTGGTTGTGCTGTTCACACGACTGGTAATCAGATAGCTTCGTGACCTTATTGTCTTCTTTGCATCACGCGTCGCAGGAGCTAGTTCCCGACCATCGTACCTTTTCCGTGCTTCCGTCCATCGTACTGTCTATGTTTTGAGAATTACCCCTACAGCCGCTGTATGACTTATAGCTGTTACATGCTCGATGTTTCGTTATTTAATCATCGGATTATCATATAGCTTGTCATACACCGCCGTTATGACATACGCACAGTTTAATTATCACCGTTTGTTTAGTAATAAGCATTTGTACCTTTGTATATAGACTACTTAACAGCTTAGTTTGTTTGACTGCTATTATTAAGAAATTTATTTCATTTGTTTATATAATTATTAACTTATACATTTTTTATTAATATTCTTTTCTCTGTCTGTTTATTTTGTATATAAGAACAACACATGGTTTTGTTAAATCTCTAATGCTGTTTCAGTCATTAGTGAATAGAATTGATTATACAGATACCCAAAAGTAAGAACGGGAACCTCTGGGAAAGTCAGAAGACTCGTAACTGCCTAAGCCCTCAGTAGAACTGCAAACTATGAAGAAACCCGTTTATTGAGAATTACATGCTTTTTAAAAATCATAATGTTTTAAATTGAATCGTGTGGGTACGCCACTAATTTGAGTATGGGCTACATA
>WYDF02267619.1:0-18455 GCA_009867245.2 Adranes taylori
AGCCAAAGCAAAGCGTGACTGCGTTTAAGTAGCTTTATATATAAAAATTAAATTCCCTATGTTTGTGTTCGCAACACCCGAAAATTACTCGCCCGATTGACTTTAAATTTTGAATCAACGTTACATTTACTCTAAATATGAAGAATCTATATATATATATATATATATATATGTATATATATAAATCAATGTATGTTTGTATGTCTGTCATTTATGCCTGACTACACCATCCATCCGATCGACATGAAACTTTAGGAATTTGTTGCGTACACTCCCGGGATGGTTTCCGTGAAATTGGTTTTTTGAAAATTTTATACTGGAGCAAAGATACAGCCTCAGCAATGTTTCCTTATGGATAAATAGGAAATATTGCGTTGCATTCGAATACGCGCATGCCTTTATATACTTAAAGCGGGAACACTGGAATATGGGAACACGGGAATATCAGAACACTCGAATATGGGAACACGGGAATATGGGAATATGGGAAGAGGGGAATATGGGAACACGGGAATATGGGAACAAGGGAAAATGGGAATACGGGAATACGGGAATACGGGAATACAGGAATACGGGAACACATATTCTTGAAACTTTGTTAGGCATATCGCTGGTCGAGACGAAGCCGTGGCCGCAGGAACTAGACCATGTCGCTGGACGCGGCGAAGCCGCGGCCGTCTGCCCTGGCTATTGGGTCATTTCGCTGGACGCGGCAAAGCCGCGGACACAGGCCACAGTAGTGCGGACAGCAGTCCTGTTCGCGCTGTTGGCAAATATGGTGACCATATGGGGGCAAAACAACGTTTGCCGGGTCCGCTATATATATATATATATATATATATATATATAGGTATTTGTGTACGAAGAATATTTTTATGCTATTCACTTATTTGTAGCTCGCTTCAGGGGACACCGGGATTGCCGCGGCCGGAGGATTAGAATATACCGCGAAAATGAAACTATATCCGCTAAAACAATACCGCTGGCCGAGGCAAAGCCGTGGCAACTAAACCATGTCGCTGGTCGCGGCAAAGCCGCGGGCGCAAGCCCCGGCTATTGGGTCATTTCGCTGGTCGCGGCGAAGCCGCGGCCACAGGCCACGGTTGTACGGACAGCAGTCGGGGGGGGGGGGCAAAACAACGTCTGCCGGGATGCAAAATATCACTTATTAAACATCTGAATAGATTACAATTTGCAAATATTTATAGAAATAGAGCACTGGTATAAATAATTCAAATTGTTGGTGGAAGAAGGGGGTGTAAAAGCAAGAGCCATAGCGTATACATGAGAGATTTAGAATAAATTCTAATGTAAATTGAAGGCCGTATTAGGTATGAAAATGCGAAAAATAACCATACTCTTGTGACACGTATTATAGCCTTAAGTAATTTGTTTCTGTCTATCATTTACATAAAAATTGACTTCGTCCAAATACATAACTTTAGACAGAACCCCTGGGTCTCCTCCAGGTGGGTCAATAACCAATTGTACATGCTTAAACAACGATCTGGATTGGCTTCAGACATGTGCTGTAACTTGCAAAATTTCCCATGAATATCCCAATATCCCGTGTTATTAGAGGACCCCTTCCAAGCTTATTTGCTGGATTGATGGTTTTAGGTTTGTTGTTACCTTGGCCAAAACATCTCCCATTAGGTCTTCTGAAGTGCGCGGACCTCCAGATCTTTGATCATCGGCCACAGTACATACAGCCTGGAATTTTTCTAGCAGTCTATCAACAGGTGTGTTCGACACTGGCACTCGCTCAGAATGCCTGACATTAAATTCATCTGCAACTTATCTTTGGGAGAATCCTTCTTTTCCACAATGGAGAATAATCTCTACCCGCTCCTCAGTGGTCAACATTTTTCAATTCTGCAACAAGTAAACATTGCAATATTTGTAAAAATTTATGGTGCGGGACTTTTAGGACACCTATAATTTTAAAGCTGAAAGTAAACTAAAGAGTTAATTTTTCTAAAGAGTGAATAAAAATAGATCAACAATTTTTTGCTACCAATTTTGTAATTTTTAAATCTGAATATGAGATAATAAGCATTACAAGCATATTTCTTCTATATCGTTTTTTGGTTCCACTGAAAAACTTAATCTGGTTGAAATAGTTTCTATGAAACATAAATATAACAGTAAACATTTTAAATTACTTTCAGGGATCACTACAAGGCACCGTGTTTAGTTTGCGCTCGCGGAGAAAACAAGATAGCTATTTGTCTCTGGAAATAGCCGGCTCCGATTTTAAATTGATTCATGCCACATCGAATGGCACTGATATTCTAAGGATTCCGGCCAATTTACAGGATAACAAATGGCATCAAATAACTTTAAGGTAAGATTTGCATAAAAAAAGTACTTATTGTTTTGTTTGTGGCTTTGTTTTATCGCTCCTTTTTGTATAGGACTTTGCTCTTTTTTTCCGGAGAAATTACTGCAAGTAATTTGAAAGCAATGTTTTGTTAAATTATTTTTATTTTATAGGTACAATCTTTAATACACACTGATGCAATAAAAACACGCAAAGTACTTTACTGCTTACAATATTTTGTAATGTATTTTTTAACTACGTACAACTAAGACATTTCAGGCAAAACAATGACAGTTAAGAAAACAGTACTCAACACAACACGTGTCAATCATAAGTTTAACTATTTGTAATACATTTCTAATAAAATCACAATCGAAACACTCAACTATAATAAATAAGCAAACAAAATTTATTAACTTTAAGAAGACTAAATACGGGACATGTTTTTTATTTGTTGACGTTATCTAGCAGTCTATTATATTTTGAAACAAATTTTCTTTGATAAAACTTTGGTATAAGAGTATGAAGCTGCATTTTACTCTACCATATTGAGCCGCGATGCAGCTCCTAAGGAGCTTGAGCCCTCTGAATCACTTCATTCCATGCTACACGAACTCGGAATTGGCGCACGTAATATTCCACTGCATCCTGCCATCTTTTACGTTATCAGTCTTGTTGTCTTCTTCCTTCAGAAAGTTGATGGAGTATTTGATGTGATGCTTGTTTTACCTCCATCCGCTCCATGTTCTATCAATGTCTTCCTCTTCTTAAGTCTATTAATATACTCCTCGTTCAAGCTATATTACTTTTTGTGTTATATCGTATTCCCTCTTCTGGTGCTTCCGTCTTTTTGTGAGCACCCATGTCTTATTACCGTGGATGACGCTTGGCTTAATTGTTGTTTGATACATTTTGTTTTTATCTTACGATAATCGTGGGGACTTGAGTACTTTTATGAGTACAAGCATTTGATTTTCCGATATACTTTTCTCCCTACCTATGTATTATTATCCTCTGTGAGACAAAATCCCAGGTACTTGAAGTATTTGACATTTTCTAACATTTTACTATTGATTGGTTGTTTCACTTCCTTTTTACGGAAAAATAGTATATATTTTGTCTTTTGTCAGTGTTAATGTTTAGATCGGCTTACCTATTTTTTTCAGCTCAGGGAAAATTATGTTCTTCATATGCTTTAGACTAAGGAATCCAAATCCAGATTTCGGAATTCCATCTTTTTTTTTAAATCTAAGAATTCGGAATCCAAAAAGATTAATTCCTGATGCAGAAGAACTGTTACTACTTGGAAACTTACTACTATTACGTACTGTCATTCTTATAAGTTCAATTGTTCGAATGTTTAGATGTTCTCTTCAAAACATGAAGTGTTTCAAAAACATGGGAAGGAAGGATGAAAAAAAATGGCAGCAATAGCTGATATCAAGCTGATACATTTTTGTATAATTCAGGGTGGAATATAGAATATACAATTTTTAGACATTTGAATCTAATTATTTAGCTGCGGAAACGTTATGCCATGCTGACGATAATATAGTTTCTGCGGAGCAACAATAAAGTTTGAATTTGAAAGTTCTGTGAAAACGAAGAAATTCGTCATGAAAAGAAAAAAAAGTGTTGAAGTGCAGATTAATCAAAGAACTATATTTTCTGATGTTCTGAATTACAAATTACGGCCAAACGTTCTACAAAAATCATTGATTCATTCTAATATACGAAGTAAAAGGAAATTTTGGGTTCAAGAGAGATTCTGCTGACCTCTTTTATCAGCTCTTTGCAGTAACTTATTAACAATTCCTGCAACTAACGTAAAATAAAAGCACGATTGCCCCGCTGAAGGAAGATTTTTGACAAAAATTATATCCATGCTCAGCGATAACACATTAGATACTTTGTGTTTTTTAAGAAACTTTTCAAAAACCAAATGAAAAATTAAATTGAATTAATTGAAAAATATATAATTTTATTTTAATACGAAATATTTAATTGTTCGCTTTGTTCAAGTTTTTAACAAAATAAGTTAAAAAATAATTGATTATCGATTATTTTTAATTTCTTTTCAATTATTTCATAATAATTTCCTAATTAAACCGCAACTCCGAATTTCATCACATGTAATTCCGAAAATCCGAAAATAGTTTTTTTTAATGGATTCTTAACTGTGGACACTTTTATGGAATATAGAAAATAAAAAACTCACGATTTTAGTCCTTGTGTCGACGTGTGTTTGGACCAGTCATGCTGTATTTCAGGCTTTTTCTTGCATGTGCTCTTCTGGGATCATCTCGATGCAACATCCAGCAGAAGTCCGCAATCATTGTAGTATTCCACCTTTCTGGATAACGCTTCTCCATTAATTTCATGTCCTGATGGAATCTCTCACCTATATCTTCACTAACAGCACACAGATTCTCAGGAAAATAGTCCGAATGTGAATGTAGGAAATGAACATTCAAACTCATGGAACAGCTTAAATTGTGGTACTTTTGCAGCAATATTTCATAGATTTGAAATTCGGATCCTTCTTGTTGCCCCGAAACTTAGTTACTTCGTCTTTACAGGAGACCCCTTTTCAGTAACTACAATTTCTTTTTCAAAATTTCCATCTTTGCAAAGTTTTCTAATGTTCGGACCCGTAAAGGCACCCTCTTTTGGTTTTGCGGTTGAAAAGGCTGGAAATTGATAACAACGTACTGGAAACATTTACCATATTTTGGTATGGCTTCCACAAATTGCTTCCACAAGCCTAATTTAATATATAGAAGTGGAAGGAGAACTTGCGTCGACTCGATGCGAGGTTTTTTGGAGCACATTTTTTATTCCAGGTTCCAATGACGCTTGCCCAAACCTTTCTGTTTACAATGATTTCCCATGTTTCTGCTATCCCAATAACATAAAAAAACAAGGAAACTTTGTGTACCCGCCTTGCATCAATATTACTTTGAGATCACCACACATGATCCACTGATGATCGTAGTACTTAATTTTCTAGACAACAAATTGTAAATTGTCATACCGTTCTTGTAAGTGTATAGAATGCCATGTTAGTATTGACGCATACCTGATCCCGTTATGAAGCAGTACAACTTTAAGGCTTCTTAATGACGAATCGACGAATAGTCTCCAATCAGTGTTTTCATATGGAATGGTGAATGGCTTAAATAGTCCACACATCATTGCACATAAGCCTTCTTCTTCCGAAAGTGTGGAATAAAATATTTTTATCTGTACATGAACCGTACATGAAACGAAATGCCAGCTGCTCGCAAATTCTTATTTTTAAGCCGTGAACCCAGCAATTCTGAATCTTCTTTGGTCAGATGTAAGTCGCGAATCTAATTGCTCAGTTCAGTTTGTGTAAATAATTGTGAAGCAGAATTGGTAGGTTGGTTCGTACTCCTCTTCATTATGTCCAATTTCTTCACTTGGTTTAATTTCTGAACCTTTACCTAAATCTACTTCAGGTTAATGTTCTATTTGATCACCATGATTTTGTGGTTCTCGTCAGACCATCGGAACGCCAAATCTGAAACAATGTTGTTCACCCTTTGACCACTGTCCCAGTCCTTCAACACACGTATAGAAAACATAGTGGGGTTGCCAATTTTTGCCTTGAACTTCTACTTTTACACCGAAATACGCGAGATATACTTGTCGCGCGAACGATGTTATATATCATTTTTGTCTTGACACCATTAACTCACCACAAATGTAACAAAAGGAATCTGCAGAATTTTACAACCTGTTGACGCCATTTCGAACACTATATACACCGACACAAACACTTGATCCCGGAGGATATGTACCAACAGCTGCGTCAACATTGACAGCCAGCTGAGATGTACAACAAGTTTAATGACGGAAGTGCAGCCATCTGCCGGTTTATGATGTCAACGATTCGTTTTCATCATAAACCGAAAGATGGCAGTATTTCCTTTGTACTTAAATTTGTCAGTACATCTTATATTTGTAATTATTTTTCGATATATAACACATTTTGGCAAACTGCAATTTGCAACAACTTCTGACGTGATGGAAAGAAACTAAGGTCATTTTTGGATCCAGCACACAAACATACATAGAAATTCATCATCAAAACGTGAAAACATGATAGAACCGAAAAAATGCAGGCCTGTCTTATCTAATGAAGGCACAATGAAAGACGATCTAGAAAGGAAAGTGGAAGGAGTAATAAAAATAATTTAATGACTACCAAAATATAAAGAGAAATTGGTTTCAACAAATTAAAAGTGATGTTCTGCAAAGAAGCACGAGGGGAAGATATTATCTCAAACCGCGCGCTAATGGAGATAAATACGCATATGAACAATATTTACAATGCGGCAGTAAATCAACATAACTACCCGAAAAGATGGAACAACGCAAATCTTATCACTATACAAAAAGGAGAAATAGATACAAGTATCATAAGTAACAGAAGACCAATATCGTTATCAGATAGTATGCCCAAAATAATAGAAGGTTTATTCAGAGAGATATGATATAAGAGTGGGCTCAAGTAAATAACGTTCGGCCACTAACGCAGTTTGGATTTAGGAAAAAAAAAACTGGCGGCTATATATCGAGTGGTAATATTGGAGAAATTAATTAATCAGGCTAATAAGAAGAAGCGCAATCATAAACCGATGTGCGCCTTTATCGCTATCGAAAAGGTGCACGATAGAATGTGGAGGACTGAGCTAGTACATAATTTGAAAAACCTTAGAGGAGAAAAGGCACTGTAGCAAGTATGTACGCCTATGTCACAAACAGGAAGTACAGAATAAAAGTGGGAAGAAAATTCTCTTCTTGGATGGTGGCAAAAGAAGGATTGCCACAAGACTCTCCAATAAGTCCAGTATTATAAAAGACGACTTTTTGAGGATGATATTGCGGTGGCTTAGCCAAAGGTGCAAAGGAATACATAACAGCGAAGAGACTAGATGGGATACTAACTAGGATTGACAATTATTGCAAGAATTGGAAAATTAAAGTTAATACCACAAAAACAGAGTGGGGTGCCCATAAACTAAGGTGCCAGAAAAACAAAGGTGGCCCATTTTGGACACAAAAGACCCAAATTTAATTCTATACAGTTCAAGTCAAATTAAATTAAAATTAAAACAATAGCAACATACTATGGATGTGTCTTTGATAAGAAACTTTGTTTTAATAATCATGTGAAACGTAGATCTCAACTTGCAGTTAACAAAGTAAATACACTGCATGATAAAGGAGATACACTGCATGGTATGCTAAAGGAGAACAGTGGCATTAAAAATATGAGTGAATCATTTAAGATTCGTGTTAAAACCGGTTTTAACGCATTGATAAACATTGTGGAGCAACGGCCCAATTATGTCACTAATAATCAAGTGACACTTGATTATTAGAAATTATAATCAAATGTCACAATAAAGAAATAAGGAAAATAAGTGATTCTCTCTGGCATTGCAGAAATACAAATTGGAAGAGGGAATTAAAGGTAACAGAATTAGTAGAAATCTCAAAGGTGAGAAGGGTTGAAATGCTGCAAAGCATGCGCGAGAACCCCAACCAGAAATTCCGCAGCCGAGTCAACGGGTAATTTGCTAGAATCATATCCGTAATCTCTCAGTAATGTCACAGTTCTACGGGGAAAACCTAAATATAGGCACAGGGCTAAGAGTTTTGGAAGCAAAGAAATTATGTAGTGATTCAGCATTCAGTTTAGGCTTTAATTTTGCAGCAGAAGAGGCCCAATCTCATCTTTAGGAGTCACGTGCGTTTTTTTTTTGTATTCCTATCTCATCTAGAATTTAATATCTGTACTTTCTTTTTGCTAAGTCGTATGTCATCTGGAAATCAAGTAGTGTTGGTGGACGGATATACTGCATTCATAAAACTTCTGCAGTATGCATCTAATGTAAAGTGTGTTCAGTTGTGGATCAGTTGTGTTTTCAGTGCGGGACTGGACGAACCCTTTTAGACTTTCACAAGTGGATTAAGTCTCGAATCATGTTTTGCGAAAATCCATTTTGTTTGGACGATAAGTCGTATTCTGTACCTACCATGAATCAATGGCATAATAAAGTATAACGTCGTCAAATTCTATGCTTGCGAGCTCTTAACCTATAAAGAAAATCTTGAACTTGTGTGGAAATGAAAAAATGCTACGTTACTGCATGAATACTCAAGCAATTGTAAAAATTAATCTGATGGTAACTGACTTTATTTTTCACAAAACTTTGATGGGGAAAGTCACCAAGTAGAAAATCTATACAATTGCTTTATTTTTTATGTATGACGATTCTTTTTTTTTTTGATTTGCACATCTATTGAATTGTAATATGTTGTAATACTTGTTTATTTGACATCGATAATTTATTTTCAGTATAAGAGACAATAGCGTCGTAGAAAGTTACGTAGATTGTAAGTGGTCTTCAACAGATGTATTTAAGAAAGGAACTTTAAATATACCAAATGATTCTGACGCCATAATTGGATATTTATTCACAGTAAGCAAAATTTGTTTATGCCAATTAAATGTATATTTACCAAGCGACATAACTACATTAACAACCAGTAGTGAATTTGCGGGATCAAACATGTAGTGATTATTGGCTTATTTTCATATTCTTAAAATAATCTTTTAACCCTTTCAAGGCAGCTGGTCATCTGAGAAGACCACATATTCAAAAATTGTTTTCTACATTCCTGCTGGTTTTCTTAACTAACCAGGACGATAAATGTGTTGCCTGTATATTGTACTTCTAATTTGTAATGCATGCTATGCGTTTCGTGTAATATTATTTTTGTGAATTAAGTTACGTTAATGTAAACACATGTGATCTTGCATGGTTGGAATCACTGCCATATAAAAGATATACAAAGATGTTATTGTGAGTTTATAGGACACAATTGCCAGTAAGTCAACCCTATTTGTATTATTACACCGTCAGAATAAATATTTCACATAAAATTAATAAATTTTTTTTGCAAATTGTAATTTTTTATGCGGTCATTTAACAATACCATCCGTAAAGTGGTAAAATAGTTTTTTATGTTTTAGAAATGGAAAAACGACACTGTACAGTTTTATGGATCTGGAGAAGATGCATCGGGATGAATTTTATCATTTTATAGACGACATACTGTCTGATAATGAATCAATAATCTCTGATGATGAGAGCGAATTGCAAGAAGATTTTATAGCAAATGAAATGCCGGAAATCGGTGAACATTTCTGATATAGAAAATATGGTAATTATTTTAGAAAACGAGACAAATGATATGCCGGATTGGGATGAGCAGAACAATATTCCACTATCACCATTGAAAAACAAGATACGAGATGGACAAATGATGAAAGTTATGTAACACAGCAAAATATATTCAATGAAGATACTTGTCCAAACTTACCTGATTGTGCACAGAGCTGTACAGACATATTCTATCTATTGTTTCCTAAAGAACTTATAACATAAATTGATTTTCAGACGAATTTATTTTATGTGCAAACACATGGAGGAGATTCTACATTTGTCCCAAAATCCGAAGAAGAAATGAAAATTTTCTAGCAGTTGCTAGCAGCGAATGGGTATAAAGAAAATACCTAGTTACAGGTACTATTGGTCCTCTCGTGATGAGCTTCGAGATTATTTCATTAGTGATGTAATTTCAAGAGCTAGATTTGATTGGCTACTTTCAAATATTCATTTGAATGATAATTCCTTTCAACCTAAGAAAAATGACGAAAATTTCGACAAACTGTACAAGTGCGAGCTCTTCTTACAAAACTTGGAGAGACTTTTCTTGCAACACTCAAGCCTCATGAGTTTCAATTAGTAGATGAGTAGATTATTCGTTTCAAAGGGAGCAGTAGTCTGTGACAATATATGCCTAATAAACCTGTGAAACGTGGGTATAAAGTATGGGTCCGAGCAGATTCCAGTGGGTATATGCGCCAATTTCAAATTTATTCGGGGAAAGTAGGCGAGTTGGCCGAGAAAAATTTTGGGAGTCAAAGTTCTACGGGATCTTACTAAAGCTGTGATAGGATATTTACCTATCACAGGTTTAGTAAGATGTTTTTCCAAGTGTTTTTCGACAATTACTTCAATTCTGTTGGATTACAAAGAGCGTTATTTTCAAATGGAATATATAGTTGTGGAACAGTAAGAAAGGGAAGAAAACAATTTCCTGATTTAGAATACGATACAAATTTGAATCGCGGAGATTTTGATTATCGAATTTTTACAGATGAACTTGTAGCACTGAAATGGATGGATCGTAAAAGTGTTTTGTTCTGGGCAAATCATATGAATCCAGCTGTTACTACAGTTTCAAGAAGAAAACAGGATGGTATTATAGAAGATGTAAACTGTTCTAAAATGGTTGTTGACTATAACACCCAAATGGGTTATGTTGACAAATTTGACATCCTAAAAAGTCTATATGAAATAGATCACAAGTGCCACAAATGGCACCGTGTCTTTTTCTATTTTCTTGATGCTAGCGTGATAAATGCTCATATTTTATACCAACATATAAACAACGAAAATAAAATGACATTGAAACAATTTCGTTTATCGCTGATATCTGGCCTAATAGGAGCAAGTCAACCCGCCAGAAGGGGGCGGCATCAATAGATAGACTGTCCAAGAAATATAAGAGGACTATTCCGCGAAAAGTCCGTATGTCAAAAGCTTGTCATATGCGAGGAAAAACTACGTCACTAAGGTGTGCTCACTGCAGTACTACGGATACTGTTAGTCGCACAATGTGGAAAGGTGTAACATGCAATGTTGGATTATGCATCAAACATGACAAAAACTGTTTTGCACCTTTCCATACCAAATAATTCCAATGTTTATCAAATTTTGAAATGTTGTTTCAATATAAATAAGCTTTATAAAAAACTATTATATTTGTTTTGCCATGTTGCGGTCAGGTGGTCTCATGAGCTAACCACGTCCTGCAGGATAACGTGAATAATTTTGTTTCATTATATTAGTTTGGTATGTTTCATTTGTTTATATTAAACCAGTAAATATAACCTATTCATTAATTTTCAAAAGAAAAAATTATTCAATCCTCAAAGGGTTAAATGCAAATATAAACTTACACTTTACACTTAAAACTTATATACTAAATTAGATACTATTTAAATTATAACATAAATATAAATTAGATTCTAATTAAATACTTAAAGCAAGCCAAAACATAATGCTATAAATTTTTGAACTAATTACACATTTATTTAATGAAAATCAAGTGTTCCAAAACTCCATTTATTAACAATTCGTAATTTAGGTGCCCCAGCTACGAGGACCAGAATATATATATATGAGATATATTTTGTGGAAACAATTAAGCCTTCTACCGAATTTATTTTATTGAAAAAATGATTTTTTTGCCGTCAACATGGCAACAATTAGGTGTAATAAGAAATGTTTTCAGTAAAATAAGGTTTTTATCAATCCTACAGTTTACAACAAAATATTAAGTGAAGTGGGGCAAGGGTGTCAAATGAAGTGCAAAGATCAACTTGAACTAGGCATAACAAATAAGCTGTGAATGCTAGATTATTGTTTTTTTTTCTTTTGCTTTGTTTACCTTAAACTATATTCCAATGAAGAATGTAAGTAGTATTTACTTTTACGCGGTAAGACGAATTTTTAATTAGGTGGCTGTATTTTGCAAATTATGATGCAAAGAATCTTATAAGAATTATTTGTAAAAATTGAGGCAAGATGGACACGTGTTTCTAGCATAGGTTATAGCTGTTATCAACACCTTTTCTTTTAATATTCTTATAATATTCTTTTCATCATCATTTTCAAAATTAACACCGACGTACTTAAAAATTCGTCTTACCGCGTAAAGGTAAATATTACTTACCAAGTGCAGATAAAAAACAACTCCAGGCGATCATTTTTCAATTACAAATCTGGATAAAAAGTTAAACATTGAAATTCAAAAGAGAAGTTCTAAACTCATTTTCGTGTTTTTCTTAAGCATATAAATTTAAGTGAAGAAACTAACTTAACAAATACAATAGGATGAGAAATAAATCTCCTCGACGACTTATTTTAGGAGAAGTGAGAATGCGTACAATGTCCTCTGTCCTCCATCTCAATTAGACTTATGTCGCCTCTTTCCCGAAATCGAAATGAGGTTGATCTACTGGAGGATAAATTTTTGTCCATAAATCTAACTAGAGCGTTTTCCTTATCAAATTGCACTACGTATCCCCATAGTGTCGAATACTTTTTTCGAGAGAAATTGTGCCAAAACCAATCATTAATAGCAAGTTCTTCTATTTGCTTTAATTCCAGTTCGTTGTGCTCTTCATCATCAATCATTTGTTGCATGTTTGATTGAAAGCCTTCAATCTCTTCTTCAGAATACCCATCCCCACAACTAATGTCTTCATCAGAATATGACCCCAATTTCAGCGACTTCTTCTTTCTTCCTTTTTTTTCTTCATGGAGTATTATTTTTCATCCTCTGCTTTATTTCCTCTTTTTGCTTTGCCTTTTTAGCCTGTATTGTTTCCTTTCCTCCTTTTTCTTTCCTTCAAGGCCATCAGTTTTTATAGACCTCGTATGCAGTTATTATTTCCGATCCCTTGGAAATTCTAGTTCTCTTTGTCTTTACTTTTGTTTTATGAAATGCAATGGTTTCAAGGAGGAGCACATAAAATTACTTGCTGACTATTGATGTTGATAGATTTTCTGTATTATTAGCAGATGAAGTGGTGGGTTGAGAGGAACGCCGATTTTCTATAAGGTCACTTGAATTGGCATTAGATGTTGCATGAGTTCTTAAATTAGCTAAGAATGGGTCATTCTGGCAATGTTATCTTATTCAGTCAATTTCTGTTGTACTGAGAAGATCCCATTTGAAGCAGTAGTTTTATACTGCTCTGCTTTAGGCATTTTTTTCGAATGTGGTGCCTCTGCCAGTTAACTAAATCTTTTCCCAAGCAATGTTTAAAGATTGCATTACACAGAATAGGAAAAGTGAATCTGGACTGGGGGAAGAGCAGGCTAAAGGAGAGGGGAATCGTAGGAGGATGAAGAAAAAAAGAATGATGGGAAATAAAGAAAGGAAGGAGTGGATGACAGATGAGAAAGGCGGGGGTGAGAGGAAGAATAATTTAACAGTTATGTGCTAGAATATAGCAGGATTGTATAGTAAAATATGGATTAAGGAGTTTATGGAATATATTGAATCCCTTGATGTGCTTGGATTAGTGGAGTCATGGGTGGAGAGTAGCTGAAGCGATAAATGTGAAGATTTGTTGCCGACTTGTTTTAACTGGAGGTGACAGGGGCAAGGAAAGTAAATAAAAAAGGTAAAGCTATAGGGGGATATTATCGGGGGTTGAAAGAGGATGATGTTTTTAACGGTTTAGGTAAATAAAGGGTGGGAGATTTTATGAGAAAGGTAAGTGAATTGGAGAGAGTGAAAGGTGAATATTGGGATATGATGTTATTTATGGGTGATTGGAATGTGCGAATTGGTGAAGAAGGGGGAACCTGTGTGAGCGGAGATGAGGTGTATGTGGTGCGGAGTTCTAGTGCCAAAGTGGTGTATTGTGAGGTAAAGAGGTTTTTGGAATGGCTGGGGGATGAGGGATGTTATGTGTGGAATGGGTGCGCAGAGGGTAATTGGGAAGGTGAGATTACGTTTAGAGGACATGGGTAAGATCAGTCACAAATTATGTGGTCATGTGTGAAAGCGCGGGTAATTTGTTAAAAAGAATGAAGGATGGTGAGAGGATAGAGTCTGATCACTTCTCTATGGAGAGTGAATAGAAGGTATGGATGATTAGGGAAGAAGAATAAGATAAGCGAGAAGAGAGAATATTTATTTGGAATGAAGTAGTAAAAAAGGAGTTGGGGATTAAATTGAAAAATGATTTGAATACAATTGAGGAGGTATCATTGGGATGATTTGAATACAATTGAGAAGGTATCAGGTTGTTGGAGAAGAGGATAAATAGGAAAAAGGTCCAATAATATCCAAGAATAAGGTCCGACTGATAAATGGGAAATCGGAAGAGGAAGTGCAACAGAGGGGAATTCTGTCAAACATGCAAAATTGATTTCTTCGAGGTAGGGGTACAGGGGATTGTATAGTTATTATGAACTATATGATGAATAGGAAGATTTCAGAAAAAAGGAATCTGTACCTTCTACTTGTCGATATAATGGCGGCGTTTGATAGGATTTTGAGAATGAAACTATGGAAAAGAATGGAAAAAGTAAGGATTTCTGGATTAATGATAAGAAGGATAAAGGTATTATATGAACGTACGAATGTTACAGCGAGAGTGAATGAAAGGACATCGGAATAGTTTGAGGCTAAAAAGGGAATAAGGCAAGGTTGTCCATTAAGTGCCTGTCTGTTCAATACATACATGTTAGTTTAGAAGGGGTGTTAGAAAAGTAACAGGCGGGTGGGATTAAGATAGGTAATGAGAAGATATGGTTTCTTACATATGCCGATGATATAGTGTGTATGGCGAGTGAGAGGAAAGAAATGAGTGAGATTATGGAGATAGTGAAGAAGTATATAAATAAATGGGATTTGGAATTGAATGTAGAAAAACCGAAAGTGATGGTTTGTAAGAAGGGACGGAGAGATTGTAGAAAGGATGTGTTTGATATAGAAGGGCACATGATTGAAAGAGTAAAGAAATTAAAATACTTAGGTTTTGTATTGTCTCAAAACGGGTCATGTAGAGAGCATGTAGATATGGTAGCAAAAAAAAAGTAGGGAGAATGAGTGGGACAGGAGGTTCGGGAAGTCGATGAGCATGAGATTGAAGATAATTGAAACATATGTGAACAATATAATGATGTATACACCAGAAGTATGGACGGTTGAGGAAAGAGAGAGAATGAAGAGGGTGTAGTTGAGATGTATGAAAATGATACTAGGGTTGGATAGGAATACGAGGAATTGCAGGAAATTGGAATAATTAACTGCTGTTTACAAGGTGTGGAAAGAATGGTGAGGTCTGAAGAGAAACTTTGGAAAGAGGGAAGGGAAAGTTTAGTAAAAGAAGTATAAGTTGAGAGAATAATGAGAGGGGGAGGATATGGAAAAGAGGATGAATGGATTAGGTGTAGAGAAAATTTAAATAACAAAATTGGATGGTCAGCACATAGATGGATGGAGAAGATAACGGAATATGACGATGTAGTGAATGAAACAATGAAACGAATGGAGCATGTAGAAAATGAAGAAAGAGAATCAAGGATAAAGGATGAAGGAGAGTAAATATAATAGCAGATATAAGTGGATTATCGATGACGAGGGTATCGCAAAGTATCTATTATCAGTTTGGAAGAAAAAAGAATGATTGCTAGATTTAGATGTGGAAATGAACTAGATGCTAATAAATATTGGATGAATGAAGAAGAAATAATGTGCGGTTTATGTGGACAGAAAGAGGAAGAATGGATGCATTGGATGAATGAGTGTGAGGGGATTGAGTGGAGTGAAAGCGAAAAAGTATTAAAAAAACAAAAAACCATAAAATTTAAAAATAAGTAGAAAATGAAAATGATCTTATACTAGAAAATGATCTTATTTTTCATGTGAAATTGTGATCCCAAAACAGTAAAAAAGTTTGAGGTACATGTATGCTGTTAGAACATCTCTTATTTAATATGTTCTACTTTTCAAAGCAAACCTTGGAAAACAACAGTCATCCCCGAAAATAACAGGATTATTAAAAGAAAGAGAGAGAGAGATAGAAAACTGAAATGATTGGGAACTGTACACTGAAATTATAGAAAGATGGTTCTTGCTTTCTAGCTATATTTAGTTGAAATTAACAAAAAGTATAATAGAAATGCTATTTACTTACTCATGTTTTTACTTATTTTTAAGATTAACAAGGGCAAGTGCAAATTATCACACACTTTCCCAGATTTTGATAATCCATTTACCCCTTTGTTGAAAAATGATTGGGGTAAGTGCGTCATATAGCTTAACTTACTCAAAACAAAGACAAAATGATTTTTCAATTTTGTGCATGAGGTATACAAATAAATAAATTACGTTGGTAGTAATTTAGAACAGTAAAAAAGAACAAATAAATACAAACAAATAAATTAGTTTGTCAAAAAGAAGCTTTTAACGTTAGAATAACTGGAACACATTAAACTTGCGTGCAGATTAAAAGAACACATATCATAGTGGCAGCTTCCAGTAAAGTTTGCTCTTGCTATTTGGTGGCTTGGTATGAGTACGCATACAGTTTCCATGATTTTCAACAGGTGGCATTAGATATAACAATATTACAGAGAAAAGTATGGCCGATTACCGCACTTGCCCCATTTCACCTTATATTAAATTTATAAGTTCGCCAGAAATTAATAATTTTTACAAAGCTACTTACTTAAAAATGTAAAAATATTAATCTATATTTTTGGTATAAAAATACACACAAGCCGTTTATTTAGTTTCTGAAAAGGGGGTAATTGTTAAACCGAAACTTGTCAAACGTGCATTTCCTGTTTCTCGTAGCTGGGGGCACCTAAAATTCAAGTTTTTAATAAATTGTTCTTTGGAACACTTGATTTTCATTAAATTGAAATGTGGACTCTAACATTGAGACGTACTTCAATATTTAATTACACATATATCCGAGATTTTCTTGATTTCACGCATTTCGAAACATATACATCCCAAACAATGTGGAAAAATTGCAAACGCCCCTAATAATTTCCAGAACATATCTTCACATAATAAAATTAACACAATATTAAGGAAACGTTTAAATATGCATTCGATTTCTGTATTTAACTTTTATTGAAGATATTGCTATAGGATTAATTGTACTTAATGCCAATTGTAAATGTACCACTTAAAATAAATTTCTTTCTAAATGTGAAATGAGAATTCCAACTGATTTCTTTCTACGTATTTTCTATTTATATCCCAAACTGTAATATCAAACGTTTTCTTTGAATTATCGATTTCTTTTCCTTTTAAAGGCAGGAGGTTTTTGTAAGTAGCACGAAAATTTGCATTTAATTTATAATACACTACTCTATAACGTTATAATGTATGCATAACAATTATCAATTAATTCATTTCAAATTCGTTCTGAATTGTAAACTCAATTACTTCTAGTGTTGATATTGTTAAACAAACAGTTTTATACAGAGCAAAGGGAAGTGCATCTGCATTTTATTGCAAGAAAACTTAGCTATTAATTTTTAATGGATGCGTAATATCAGCAGTTACAACAAATATCTTAGAAAAGTGGCTAGTTCAAGATGTATGGCGCCATTTCACCCTGTATTATAAGGAATTATCAGCATTCTCTTTATGAGGAGTATCACGGCTTTGAAATCCGATTCTAACTCACTAAGCCACAAACCGGCTATTTATAGAAATAAAAATTCATACTATGAATTATGAGTTTTTGAATGCAACCAAGTTTACATGGAATATTTGATGTTTATAATTTTGCATACCGAACATTATTGATATAGATGTTACACATCTAATATGTACATTAGAGGTAATATTTATAACATCCACCGCGGTGTAAGTGTAACGTAGACGACTACAGAGTCATTGGAACCTCTAACCACGCTATTTTCTCTCCTCTACTTTTCTCCACTTAAATACAGAGTAAATGGAAGTGGATATGCTTTTTATTGCAAGTAAACTTAGATATTAATTTTTAATAGGTGCGTAATATTCCTAGCCACAACAAATAACAAACGAGAGACAATAGAGTGGTTAGGTTTTCAAATGACTCTATTGTAGCCTTCATTGCACTTACATTGCGCTGGAAGGTACAAATGTTGCCCAATTTGTAGAAACTTCTCACACAAAATGTGTAATATGCATCGTTCAGTATGCCATACTACAATCATCAAATATTCCATGTAAACTTGTTTGCATTCTAAAACTAATAATTCATAATACGAATTTTCATTTCTATCAATAGCCGGCTTGTGGTTTATTGAGTTATTATCGGATACCAGGAAGTTCATCTGCTATTTGTGGACCTTAAAAAGGCCTATGACAGCATTCCTCTAGTAAAATTATGGGAAGCTTTACAACATACTAACATAAATGCTGAAATAATAAAAGC
>WYDF02267630.1:2780-18455 GCA_009867245.2 Adranes taylori
ATCAGAAAAATTTTCTTAGTTTCTCAACTCGGTTACTTTAATTCACCACATATCTTTATTATTTCTGGCGAATTTACCACTCCATTAATTGTTACTCTAAAGTCCAAAAAGGAAAATATAAAAATAATAATAATATGTTTTAAAAATGGCTTTATATTACTGCTCGTATTCACACATTAAAAAGATTAGGGATAATAAAATAAAATAAACTCAATTTTCATTGTTTTCATTCATATATTTAATGATGACACACAAAAGTTTTATAAACTATTTACAAATTATATTATTTACATTGTCAGGTTATTGATAATTTTAACAGATATGTTTTTATACCATTTTCAACACATTTACATGAAAATTACAATAAATTTACATTAAATAAGATAATGAATTAAAATACTACAATATTATTTACGATGTAATTTAGTATTACAAAAAAAATATACAATCATTTAATTAAATTATAATGTATTTAAAGTTTAATTTAAATAAGTTATGTAGACATGAGATCAGAACAAGTATTCATTTATGCTATGAATAATTCAATACAGTTTTGAACGTTTTAGATTTTTGTCTACATTGTTTGACTAGAGTTACACTCGTCGCTTATAATTTTTAAAATTATAAATTGTTTTTAAATTTACAAATTTAAGGACTAGTTTAAGAACATTTTAAATAAAAATATATCACATTTGAGGTTATATTTCTAATTTGAGTACATCAATAAGTAGGTAATATATTAAGAGAGAAATTTCAAAATTATTATGTAGTTTTAGAATTTTGTTATTTTACTTTTCAAAGGTATTATGTTGCTTTCAAAGATGTTATTAATTACATTTAGATTCAGACTTTTTTTGAGGTAAATTATTTGATTAGTAAATTGTGGGTTTGAATAGATAAGCACATATTATACAATAAATATATGATAAAATAAATTAGATTTTCTTTCTAAATTAAAACTAAAAATTTACTACATGGCCATATTTAAATTGTACGTAATTTTTTTGTAAAATGTTTAAATTAATATATAAAAATTTTGAACCTGTTTCAATTGGGTCCGTTTAAAGTATTAAGATGGTAACCTAAGTACATTAACAAACATACCAAATAGTTTTTCTAAACATTTTTTTAATTATTTGATAATTTGAATATTTCATAGATATTTAAAAAAAATTATAATTTTAACTTTTTTTGAAATATATTTTGAATATGTAATATATTCTTAAAATTTTTATTTATTTCAATTTTTGTCTCTTACTAGAAAATATATTACTCTGTTTATTATGTAGTTAAGTAATATAAAGTGCAGAGGAGTGAAGGAGAGCTGTGCGGAAGAAAGATGGATGTGGAGCTGAATTTAGAGCCCGGATTCCCAACGTGGTCGATATTGACTCCCTGGGGGTTTATGACGTCATTTAAGTGGTCGATGATGTTCAAGGGGTCGATAGACGATAATGAAAGCTTTGAAAATTTGAACGAATTACAATGATATAAGAATTTATTTAATATGTATTATGATATTAGTAATAATAATTTATTGTAGTTAATATTAAACATTAAATAAAATATTTTTGTTTATTAAACTTGTGCATGCTTGTAATATTAAAAATGTTAGTAGCAAAATTATTAATAAAACCATCATATGCCAATAGAAACTCCAATTTTAACGATTATATTGTTACGCTAAAAACGTGACAATATGTAATATAAAAAATATTATGGGCGGAGAGAGGAGGGGGGGGGGTGGATTCAGAAAAACATTTTTTTCTAGGGGGTCGATCGAGGAGAACGGTGGGGAATCCCTGATTTAGAGTAACTGTAAAAGAGATTATAAGGAAAAGTTATTCGGAGGATAGGTAAAGAATGTGTATGAGAATGGAGAGGATGAAATCATTGAGATGATAAAAACTTGAACGAAGTAAAGAGCTGCGCGATGAGATTTCATATCGTGAATGTAGTGAGAATTTGAATAAAAGAGATGCGAAAACTCTAACGACAGGTATGAATGTAGTACGCATGAAGGAGTTCAGATTCCTTCCGAATGGAAGCAAGGGGAAATAATAAGGAACTGTGGAGGACCTTGTTATGATGAATTATATGGCACAAAAAGTTATTAAAACAAAAGAGATGTACTTGTTTTTTTTTAGATTACAAGTTTGCTTATAAGCTAGAAATAAAGAAAAAGTTTTGAGGGTATTTAATATTTAGGAATTAGCCGTGCAAATAATAAAATAGTAAACATAAAATTACTGACTCTTGTCCCAATATTTTTAAGAAATACAATTTTTTTAATGATATACGCAAAACTTGTTTTCTACTTTAAAAATATTTTTAAGCAAATCTAAAAATTTTTTAACGTATTGAAAAATTTTATTACAAGTTTGATAATTAACAATATTTTATTAAAATATTTTAACAAATTTGTATGTTAGATATTACAAAAAATCTTTAAAATAATTTGGAACACTTTTAAAAACTACAGACAAAAAAATTAATTATAACTATGGTAATTACCAAATTTCATTAAAAGTAAAATACGTTTTTAGGTACGATTTATAAAAACAAATTATAAACAGTACCTTGCTACGTTTTTTACTAAAATTAATTTTAAAGTGCAGATAAGTTGCTGCTTTAAGCTTATTGCAAACTTTTTTCCCTTGCCTGCACGTCTACTACAAAAACAGCAAGAATGGATATTTTTTTTCAAAATTTGAAGTACAAATAAATTACATTAAGGTATCATAATGATACTAAAATTAATATAAAATTACTAAGTTAATAATATTTTATGTTTCATAAATTGAATATTGGGTGAAGTGGAGTATGTCAGTTTTATACTTAATTGTGAGTAAAACTCTTTTTGACTAATTATGACTAGAAATTTACGTTCGGCTTCAACCAAGTCCAAAACGAGACTTTCAATATATACGCAAAAAGAGACTAGACTTTGAGGAGATGCCTGTCATATACTTTTGAATTGGACTTTTGATCCAGAAAATTTATTAGAAACATACCTCTTGATTCAGTTACATGCAATCGTTAGTTTTCGTCAAGTTGTTATAGGAGTTGCTATATTGCATAAGACTTTTCCTGGGCTGTTTTGATGAATGAACTGATTATAAAAATGTGTGAGTTAGAACTTCTAACACAGGAAAAGTCTTATACTATATAGCAACTCCTATAACATCTTGACGTGATTGCGACTAAACTAACCGTTTAACTTTATGCCCCCACTTAATAGCTGTTTAGACCAGTCTGATTGAACGTGATGGCGTTGACTAACTTGGTTCGGAAATCAAGAAGATTTCATGGACGATTCTTCTAAGTTAGAGGAATCCTTTTCCGATCGCTTCGAGGGCTGAGAATATTAACCATATACAGCGAATAAATCTTTTTCTAATAAAAATCTTTTTATCTAAATATTTTTAGTTCTAATTTAGAAGATAGTTTATTCGGCACTGATGATTTAGAAATTCCATGTGAACCGCAATTAACAATTCAAATTGGCATTTCTGGAAATTGTTTTATATCTAATCCATACAATTTAAATGATCTAGAATATTCACATGGTTCGAATATTCAGATGGTTTTTTTATTAATTGCAACAATCGAAAGATAGAGCAAATTTATATATTTTTTTGGTTGTGAAGAACTTGTAAATAAGATAATTAGAAAAGGGAAACGTAATACGGTAAATTAGAAAAGAAAAAGAAAATGGTTGAACAATGTGAACAAGAATATATTAATTGTCGAGGCAATACCAGTAGGGTAAGAATTCCTGTACGAAATTGTTTCAACTGTCGTTTTAATTGTACAGAAAAAAAATTCAAGATGAAACCAATTTAGTCATAAGGAATTTTTGGAAAAATAATGAGGATCAGAAGGGCTATTTTTATGGTAAAATAATTAAACGAAATACTGCGGAGCGCAAACGGGGCGGAAACAAGCAGCAAAGAAGTAAACAATATTTTTTCAAGTATTTTTGCAGAAAAATGGAATTACCAAAATAGAAGAATTAAGCCAGATTAGGATTTCGTATTTTTATAATCACAAGCGCGAAGGAATAACAGGGACACCAACTCAGAATTAAACGGGTTTGAATACAGAAAAGAAAGTGATAATGGAAATATTTAAGTATGAATGGGGCAATAGGCAAGGTCAGAGAAGAATCCATAATAGAGATAAATGAGTGGGAGAATTCATGTAGAGTCAATATGAGTGATGAGATAAGGGTAAGAAAAGATAGGTTTAGGATGAATGGAAATGGCGCGGATGAAAATGAGGAGGATATAACGGATGGGGAAGTATTAGAGGAAATAAGAAAAATGGCAGAAGGGAGCGGTGAAAGCCCTGATGGGATTCCATTTGAAATTTGGGGATACCTGAATAAGCAATGCATTGAAGCATTAGTGAGAGGATTGAATGAAATATGGAATGGAAGGGAGAGTATACCAGAGGAATGGAAAAAAAGGGGAAATAATCCCGATACATAAGAACGCAGGTGGAGAATTATAGAAGGATTATTATCATGAATGGAATATAAAGGTTGTTTGGAAGAATTATGAATAAGAAGATTGTCAGATATATGAGTGAGAGTATGGTGTTGTCGAATACGCAAAGTGGATTTATAAAAGGTAGAGACACAATGGATAATTTGGTAATGTTTAATTACAGTATGAATCACGAGTTGTGTGTAGGCAAGAAAGAAATTGTTTGTGGATCTACAGGCAAAATTTGACAACATTGTGAGAGAGAAATTATGGAAGAGAGTGAGTGAAGTGGGAATGTCACAAAGAATAATTGAGATTGTAAGGGGATTGTATGAAGGGACAAAAGTAAAGGGACAACAAGATTGGGAAATTGTGTGTCTGAATGGTTTGAAGTACAGAAGGGAATAAGGCAATGATGTCCAATGAGTGAGAGCCTGTTCAATATTTACATATCTGGTTTGGAAAATGTATTGAGAAACTGTCAGAGTGGAGATGTAATGGTTGGGAAAGAGAATGAGTATTCACTTGGATATGTGGATGATGTTATATATATATGGCGAAAACGAGAGATGAAATGAAAGAAATTATTTAAACGGTGAAAAAAACAGGTTACAGATGAATGCGGACAAAACGAAAGTGATGGTGTACAAGAAAGGAGGTGGGAGGAGCAGCAAAACTGATAAGTTTGATGTAGAAGGAAAGGTAATAGAGAATGTAAAAATGTATAAATATTTAGGTTTTACTTTAAATTATAAGGAGAGCTGCAACGCACACATAAGAGTGGCTGTAAAGGGCGAAAGTGGTGATGGAAAGATTAAGATGTGTGTGAGAAAGGGAATTTGGGGATGGATTCAGTAAGAATGAAGATTTTAATAATGGAAATTTGTGTGCAAAGTATTGTTATATGGAGCGGAAGTATGGGCGGCGAAAGAAATATTAGAGGTGGAAAGGGAGATGAATAAAGTATTGCGGAGAATAATTGGAGTAGAAAAATCCACACCAAGTGAGATTGTTTTGCAAGAATGTGGGAAGTATAAATGTTGGAATAGAGCTATAAAAAAGTTATTAAGGTATGGAAAAAAAGGTTATGAGAATGAAAGATTGGTGAAATCGGTATATTTGAATAATATAGAGGCGGAAAGAATGTGTGAATAAATTGGGCAACAGAGAGAAAGAAATTTATGAAAGAATAGGATGGTCGATGGAAAGATGGTATGAGAAAATGTGTGATGTGAAAGAAGCTGAAAATGAAGAAGAGATGAGGACGAATGGCATTGAGATGTGGGAACGATGGAAAAAATTAAGAAATGGAAGATACAATAGGAAATATTACAATATAACCTCCTGGAGGTTTTTAAGTAAAGGAATTACATTTTAATTAATTTTGAAATATATAATTAGTTTTTTATTATCATTTGAAATATGAAATTTAATTTCTCTTTGAAAGTTGAAGTTGTAAGAATTAATTTTATGTCAGTGGAGTTCGTTATATATATATATATTGAAATTTTGAAATTTGAGCTTTCCGCGAGTGTAATCTGATGAGTAGTTGTTTGTTTTCAGGGTTATATCACGCGTAATAGGCATTTCAGTGGGCCAACGTTTCGCCAAAGTCATCTGGCATTGAACACCACATCACAGATATCCGATATTCCCCTAATTAAAAACACATTAACTGCATAACTGCAAAAAATATATATAAAAAAAAAAAAACGATTTAACGATGTAAAACTAATTTGTTTAAAAATTGTCGTCTTTAAAGTAAAAAAAATGGATATTTTATAATCTGGTTCTGATGTGACGATATATAATGTTAAAAAGATTTTGTATTAAATTTTGATGGTACCGACTGCCGCCATTAACAACATATTAACTTTAAATATTCTAGTTTATTGCTAGTTTATAAATAAGTAATAAAACATATGTGAGTTGTTTTGTTCAGATGAATCGAATAGTGTAGTCTATTTTGATTGAATAAACTTGGTTAGTTAAATTTATTGTTCATAACGGTCTGTGAACAAATGTTGCTCTACCACTGAAAGGTACTGATCACTGAAGCGCAGTTACCCACTTCACCTCACGTAAACAAGTAAAAAATATTAAATTAAATTAATAATTAATAGGAACGTAGTATATTATGTTCAGATGTATTTTTAACTGTACTAATAATCATTATTAAGAGAATTAAAAGCAAAAAACTAAATTATTATTGACTAGGAAGAATTATAGTTTCTTAAATTAAAAATTTTGATTTGATTTATTTTAACTTAATTTTGTGCAAACTATACTTATATTCTAATATCACATAGAAAATTTATCTATATTAAAATATATTAATAAAATAATTCGCAAATATACAATTATCAATATTTGCATTATTCATATTATTGATAATATTATGTATAATACTGCTCATAATGACATATTGACACATTGAATTAGGTTTTATACTATATAATATTAAAAGTATTTAGATTAATTAATATTAGTTATTACATATATTTTGATATTCTATAGAATTTGTACAATACTGGAATCTATCTTTATACAGGTCAATTAAAACAGATATATTTACATAAAGTTGTTATTAAATACGAGATAAGTTATAATTTCTATTTGGTAATTGTGAGTTCTGTTCCTCTAATATATAAATATATAAATAAAATAATTGCGTTAAAGCTTATTCTCTTCTTACGTATATAATTAAGTGACTAGACATTTTTAACTAGATATATAAAAGTAATTATTTTTTAAACATAATTTTATGATAAAAACAATTGTATTAGTTTCAAAAGCTTCATCAAATGATATTGTAATTTATAAATTAGATGTAAAATGTTCTAAAGTAGAATAATACTATGTACAGGATTATACAATAATTGTATGAATAGTTTAAAAGATGGCATAGTTAGTACGTACTGAGATTATCTTTACATTATCACTACTTTCACTATCACTATCTTTACATCAGTTACATTATTATAAATATGAATTAAATAGATATGTTGGTTAATGTTCTATTCTAGGACGAAATCAAAAGTTGCAATAGAAATATAAAGGAAACGGACATATGCACATATGTCGGAATCGAGTAATAGGGTTTTCTAATTCTATAATATCGTACAATATATTATATCGTACTTTTATTTATTTAGTGTAAAATTAAAGATAATCCCAAATTAGCGTATTTGATTCCTAATTTTTAATAAAGTTATTACATATATGTTTAATTCAAGCTGTTTATAAAATAAATAAACCTTTATTGGCATATACACAACTCAAATTACATTCTACATTACTCAATTCATACTCCAAAATTCGAATAATATATCAATAATAATAATAATTCAATTCAATATTTCGTGCGGTCCCAAACAACTCTGCCAATTATTAGCTAACTGATTTCTTCCTCATCCTATTCCAAATCCTCACATTCCTCTACACAGTGCTCCCATCTTTCCTCTTTTCTTCCACATATCCCTCATTCAATACTGGTTCTCTCTTTCCTCGCTCCCACACCTAAATGTAAATCCATCAACCATCCTTTTTTCTTTCATACATATATACATCATTAAATACTCTGGTATTCTACCCTTAGTCTTTATATATTTATACTTTGTTTCCCTTAGCCTTATATCCCGGTCTTGCTTTTCTTCGTCCTTCATCCGTTCTATCACTTTATTTATTTTATAATTTTCGTCCCTTATTCTACGATACCATTCATCCATAGACCATCCAATCCTTTCCCCTCTCCTTGTTCCACACACTCATACTTCCCCTCCAATCATCACTTCATCGCATCTAAGTACACCCATATAACCACGCTATCATTGTCCTCCATCATCACACTCCTGTCATATTTCATCATCTTCTAGAACCCATACACACCAGAATTAGATCTATTTAATTCTTGCAGTACAATTTCATCCGGCGTCGATTTCTCTACTCCAATGATACTTTTCTATACATCCTATTTGCATTTTCTCTACAGCTTTTGGTTCACTCACTGCCCATGTTTTAGCACTATACATCAAAATACTTTTTACACACATCTCTATAATCCTTAACTTCATATTCACTTACTCACCAATTCTGTGTTCGCATTTCCCATACCCATCTCATTCGCTCTATCGCAGCTATAGCTTTACCTGTCATCAACCTCGTATGCTCTTTGTTTGATGCGTTGTAGTTGAACATCTATCTCAAACTCCAAAACACATCTCTATGCATCCAAAACACATCTCTTTTGCTTTCTCTTCCACCTTTCTTACATACTAATGCGTGTACATACGATGCATGCGTGTACATACTGTCCCCCTATACACGCATCTGTCCCCCTATTTGCTCATGTACTTCCCCTCTAAATTATTCCATTTACCTCTCACCTTCTTTTCCTCCGTTCCTCAATAATTCTCTTCATTACATTTAAACCTCTACTCTTTTCCCAAACACACCCTTCTATTTTCACCCATCTCCCTCTCTTTCTCACTCCAATCCATTCCCAATACTTGTTCCCCCTCTGCTCACTTCCACATCTAAACCTCGCAATCATTGTATTCTCATTCATACTTAAACCAGCCTCCAAATATCCTGTCAAACCCTCCCCTTCCATAATTTCTACATACACCTCATTTTAAATACTTTCCTTAATGCTCTTGTATATCTCCTGCCTTCCTACATCTCTCACCTTCTCCATTATTTCTCCTACCACATAATCCCCTTCACACATTTTTTCACACCACCTTTCTGAAGACCATCCAATCGTCATATTCAGCTTCTTTCTCCGATCTATCCATTCATTCACAGACGTACGTTCTCCTTCATTCATCATCCCCTCCACATACACCTCTTTGGTCAACCTTCTGGTCTTATCATTCCATACCGTTTCCTCAAATTTCACCATTCTTTTCACCTCACTTAGCCAACACATATATATTCCAACTTCTTGCAACACTATTTCGCTCTTATTATTTCTACCCAATTCTTTTCACACATCCCACCTCTACTCTCTCCATTCTCTCTCTTTCCTTAACAGCCCAAACCTCGGATCCATTCAACATTATATTCTTCACACACATCTCCATTATTCTCAACCTCATTCTCAGACTCCCCAATTTTTTTCCCACACCACCCTCAGTCTCTCTATTGCCCCTTTTCATTTTTTCGTTACCATCTCTACATGCTTCTTACTAGATCCACTTTGCTCCAAAATAAATCCTAAATACCTATACGTCTTCACACACTCTATCCCCTTTCCATCTCTCTCAAATACATCCTTTCTACAATCTCTCCCTCCATTCTTGCACACCATCATTTTTGTCTTGTCAACATTCACCTTCGATCCTCTCCTCTCCACATATCCTTTTATTCTTCCAATCATATATTCTCTCTCACTCACCATGCATACAATGTCATACGCATATGTTAGAGACCATACCTTCTTATTTCCCACCATCATGCCTCCCTTCTCCAGCACACCCTCCATATCTGCCAAATATATATTAAATAGACACGCACTTAATGGACAACCTTGCCTCTCAAACCATTCAGATGCACATTCATTCATTCTCGCTCTCACTTTCGTCCCCTCATACATTCTCTTAATTAAGCCTACAAACACTCCTGACAGCGCTACTTTTCTCATTCTCTCCCACAATTTCTCCCTTACGATCCCATCGAATGCTGCTTTCAAATCTATAAATAATAGGAACAGCTTCCTTTTTCTTGCCACTTCTCTATTCATGATATAGTTTATCGTCACCAAACTCTCTGTCGTGCCTCTTTTTGCGTGCCTCTTTCAGCACAAACGCCCATTTGCAACCCATTTTGCGTTTGTGACAGAATACCCTTTATCCTCAGCTCTTCTAACCTCCTATTTATTACACTCGCAAACAATCTACACCCACTATATAATCTCATTCATCTCTTCTCTATTATTTGCCATGCACAAAATATCAACATCGTATCCCAGTGTCCAAAATTTCTTTTAATTTATCATTATCCCTCCCGATTCATCCTTTCCCATTGCTTCTTCTAAGTATACATCAACAGTAAGTTAATGACGCACCGACTCTGAACCCGGGCGGATATGAAACGTCGCGTTGTATTTTCAGTCGTGATAAATGGACGCGTATAGTTTACGCTAGCTTTGCAAGTCTGTCTCCCGAGTGTGCAGTTCCAATTGTACGTTCATCACGTTAGTCTGTTTCGAGTTAAGACAGTAACTGGTTGCTCACAGCGGCGCGACGTTCGCTAGTTTTGCGCTACGTTTTGTGACAAATTTATACGAGTGCATTTTAAAGTGCAAATATGGCATTTTACGAGAAATAACAAGATCGTTTTAAGCAGCTGATGGAAGCGATATTGACAGATATAAAGTTATCATCAGATAATGATGCCTGCGATGAATATGGCCATGATGAATCCGATCACGAACATATATCGGATCATGGGACCGAAACCGAAATATATGTAGTGGGAATGAAAGAAAGGAGAGCAGTTAGTGAAAAGAATACATGGATTGTATGTAGAAGAAAAATATAAATCTATGCCATCTAGCGATTGATGTACAAAGGTATGTCGATGGCTAGATTTGGTGAAAGCATCATAGAGAGTGAAGGAATGGTGCGTGAGGTTGTAGAGAGAGTGATAGATATGGAGAGGCAGGAAACGTTGGAAATAATAGGGGGTAGTGGGTATAAAAGTATATGAATGGATAAGGGTGCAAGAAGGCATCCCAGATCTGGTTTGAGCATGGGTGAAAAGAGGATAATAACGAGATGCAGGTATTGAAGTACAGATAGGTGTGATATGTATTGGATGAAACAGTAAGAGAGGATGTGTAGAATATGTGGTAAGGAGGAAGACGTGTGGTTGCATTAGATGAGAGATTGTGGAGGGTTGGAGTCCAAGGAACAAGAGAGAATGCTGGGGGAGATTTGGAGGATTAGGTTGGATCAAGAGGGAAGTGGAATGGAAATAATGAAAAGAATTTTAAGGGTGATAGCAAGAAAAAGGGAGAACATATAGTGAGATAAGTGGGGAGGGGAGAGAAGGTTAGGAACGAGGAAATAGAATTGCCTGAATAACTTGAGTTATTTGTTAATTATTAACTATTTAAATATATAAAATGTTTGGTTTTCTTGGGGTTTGGTATTTTGGGTTGATTATTTTCACAGTGTGTTATTATTTTCTAGTATAGTGTTACTTTTAATGAATACTAGTTAAATGTTAATTTTAATGTTAAGTTATGAATTGTATTTTTATATATAATGCCAATAAAGGTTATATAATATACTATTATAAAATTATTCTGTGAACTGTAAAGTAATATCTCTTATCTGCTACTTTTTTCTTTACTGGATTTTTTTTTCGCAAAAATTATCCCATCTTATTTAAACTATAATTTTATTTGATGAAAGCGTTTTCGCATCACATCAACAGTAAATATGTTTCTGGAGAATAATTTGGAATATATAACTTTTATTTGTTACTCTTACTAGTTGCTCCATAGCTTATACAAAAATAAGTATATTCTATTACATTAGTGAGAGGAATGGTGAATGCGCCGGTAGCATTGGATACCCATACTTTGCTCAGTAAGCCCCGAAGCATTCATCATTTTGTACATAATCTAACAAAAAGTATCGGGATGGTGAATGCGCCGGACAATAGTGAGCAAAATAATTCCTGACAAAAGTGGTTTTACACCTACTAAATCCATTTAAATCAAAATTATATTAAAAATTTGACATTATCTATGTTGCTAAATGACTTAAAGTTAAATATATAATTAGAATAATAATAAGTCTGAAATGACTATAATTAAGTTAAAAATGAAGACTAGAATAAAAGTTTTTACATAAAAAATATAATAACCTAAATTACAAATATAATTGAAGTGATTTATTTTGGTAATCAAGAGCTCTAAAATCCTGACTAGATTAATAAAAATTTAGTAATCATATATTGGTAATTTAGAACTTACTATCAGAAAATTTTGTGACTAGATTTCAAAATTCTAATAGACTTGATTCCAATGACTAGACTTATATGACTAGAATATGGATCAAACTATGAAGCAGTATAATAGAAAAAACATTGGACTAGAATATGCTCTAAATTACGCAGTAAATAGAATAATATTTTTTCACATAATTTTAATAATAAATTCTAATGAAGGTCAATAAATTCTAATGAAGGTCCCAAAATTCTTATGACTAGAACATGTGATTAGAACGATTCACTTGCAAGACTAGAATCGTGTTTTTTGACTAGTTTTTACTAATACTAATTAATTTTACTAATTAATTTTAAATTCGAATGACTAGAATTATAATCATATATGACTAGAAATGTTAGCTTAATATGCTTAGTTTAAATATATGACTAGACACTGTTAAATCCATGACTAGAATATTGATTAGATTTGATAATTAAATGACTAGACTTTAAATTCTCAAATCTAGAAATTATACTCAAATGGAAGCATTGTTATAAAAAAAAACCAAATTCGTAAAAGAGTCGCCAACCCATATTTTATATAAGTCAAAGGTTCAGTATATACCATAATAAAGTAAAAGTTGATCTATGAAAAGCTATCATTTTTGAATTGGAGTAGCTTGAGTGGCTTGATGATGAATAAAAGTCAATAGTATTCCAAATAAACCATTGAACTGCAATTAACTAAATACTTAGTTAAAGTTATTGTTTCATGGCAATAATCGCCCCTTCATCATAACACAATTTTTATGGCTTGTAAACTTATGACCAAGCACAACATAGTGTTAAAATATTTTATTAAAATTCTTATTAAGAATTCTTATCAAGATTATTTTATTAAGAATTTCAATAAAATGTTTTAACATCATGTTGTGCTTGATCAAAAGTTGAGAGATGGAAAGTTGTTTCAGGTAAATTTACTGCATTTCTCTATATTATTTCTTTTCTAAGCCATAAAAATTGTAGTTCTGATGAAGGGGTGATTGTTGTCTTGAAACAAGTCAACTAACAACTAACTTTAAGTAATATAAGTAATTAGTCAATTTCAATTAAATGGAATATTTGGTACACTATTGACTTTTATTCATCAAAAGTTGATCTGTTTGCCATGAGTGAAATGTTGCCATCTTTATTTCGCAATTTAACATTTAACGTATTAATTAAAGAAATTAAAATTTTCTGATTAAGAAAATTGCTGACTTTGAATAACAAATTTTGCTTTGTTCAAACTCTTATAATTTGGTGTCTAATAAATCTAGGATTCGCAAAAATTTCAAAACAACTCAGAAAATATTACAATCCTTTCATACTTTTGCATCTGATACTTTATATATCAAGTATATGGGCAAGGTATGCACTGCAAGAATTTCTATTTAACATTTTATTTTTGTTAATATTAAGCTTATTCTTGGAAAATATTAAAATTGTAAACATTACATGTATAATAGAAAGCAATAAATTATTAATAATTGTCAATAAGTAATTATTTTAACTCCTTTTTGGAGTTTATAAAATAGAATTTTAAAATTGTTATCAATAATGTTAATTTAATTTCGTTAAGCTAGTTTAATTCCTTTGGAATTTAAAGGAATTTTTACTTCTGGTTTAGATTTTCAATACATTTTTCGTTATTATGGCTTTTTTTCATAAAACAAATAAAAATATTTCCTTACTCTAATGATGTCAATTACTAAATTTTAAAGTCTGAAGATGACGCAGTTGTAGTGTCGAAACACGTCACGTTTAATACGCTTTTGAATAAAATAAACAATATTTTTGAGTAGGAGCACCGTTGTTTTCTTAATTAAATATTTACTCCAAGACACTTGAAACTAGTTTTAATTGAATAAACTAGTTTCATAAACTAGTAAAAACATTTTTTAATATTTTTTAATAACAGCCTGTGTAGTTTTAAATATTTTCAGAATTTTCTTGATTCTTTAATACTGACATAGGGAGTTTTAGTTCAAGAATTCTTTAAATATATCGTACAATAAGTCAAATATTCACCATTTGTCCAGATTGCAATTTCAGGTCCCTCCCTAAATCCGTGACTGACTATTGTTTTAAATTAATATATGCATACACATAATGTTGATATCAATTAAGTACAATAATAATAAAGTAAAGAGCAATAATTAAATAGATTTAATTTAAAATTTTAATTTTTAATCTTCCATAACATTTCGCTCAACTTCTTCAAAAACATTTTTTTTCTAGCGATCCGTTACGAAAATTACAAATAAAAATTTTAAATTAAACCTATTTATTACAATCTGGACAATATGATATTTCTATATTTCATCTATGTGACCATGGAGGATTTTTAAAATGTTGCAGGGCGTATTTAGTGAATTCTTGAAGTAAAACTCATTATTGGTATTAGAGAATCAAGCAAATTCTAAAAATATTTAAAACTACACAGGTTGTTACTAAAAAACTGATTGAAATAAAAATTATTAAATCAACACTAGTGCGTTGAAATAAATATCAACTGCTTTGAAGTAAATATTTAATTAAGGAATCAACGGTGCTCCAACTCCAAAATATTTATTCAAAGCAGAATAAAATAACTTAATTGGAAGTTACCGATAAATCCATCGATAAATGTTTTTCGCTTGTAAATTCGTAGTTTTTTATGGAATATTGGGTCAAATTAGTTTTTTCTTTAAAATACATGCTTCCTAAATTATGATCATACAATACAATTATAATTTAGATTTTTTCAAAAGGGTTGCCAGCAATAAATAAATATGTATATCAACGCTAAATAATTACTACTCTAAAACTTACAGACAACTTAATTAGTTGTCATAATACTTTCTATAGATAAAACCATACATAAGCAACAGTTTTCCGCAAAAAATTACGAACAATTTTTTATAGCCTTCTAAACAATGCGCGGCAGAAAAAGGGTTTTCGCTTATAAATTCTTAATTTTTAATGGAATATTGACTCAAATTAGTTTTTTTAATTTAAGTCATGATCTTAAGTTATGACCACATAATAAAATTATAATTATTTTTAAATGGCTGCCAGCAATAAATAAATATGCATATCAACGCTAAGTAATTACTGGTATAAAACTTAGTTGGTTGTTATAATACTTTCTATAGATAAAACTATACATAAGCAGCAGTTTTTCAGTAAAAAAATTATTTGTTTGGTCAACTGGACTTGCTCG
>WYDF02267641.1:0-18452 GCA_009867245.2 Adranes taylori
AAACTGACTTCAGATTTGAAATCAGCACAGTCGAATTAGTATAAAAAAGATATTGGCTTTCATGAATTTTTTTGAAAGTTAAAATTTGTTGTACAGTGTAATCTTTAATTTTAAATACAACGGAAAAATAGATTTAATAATGCTTTCTTATTTATTTATTACAGTAATTAATTTTTACTTATCTTTATTTACTTATCTTAACATGTGTTTGTAACATCTTTATTTTAAAAATTGAATAGCAAAAAGGTATCCCATCAGTATTTATTTATTTCTTACACACAATAATGCATACGGACAGACATTTCAATACGCGGAATTTTATTCTATATAGGCTGTCCCGAATTATTTGTATTTCTCTTTTATTATATAAGTAACTTCGTTACACTGTTACAAAGAAATATTTTGGAGTTCGAAAAGAAATTTTCGAACTTCAAAATATTTAAAGAAATTTGGAATTTTGGTAATTAAAGTGCTAGAACCGAGGCCACAATTAAATTTGTTTTGTTAACGTTAAAGATGTAGAAAAATATTTTTTAAGAATTTTCCTAATTTTACTCATTGCGCCAAACACATATACCTACACATCACATTCAATTTACTATGTAATGTACAGATATTATTTCATATTGGCCTGTAGTGGCAGAAATACACTGGGTATGAATATAATTTACTGTGCAAGCGGTCAGAGTACCACGGGCGTAAGATGGCGACGGTTATAAAGTCTAGAAATATGCATGTAGGTGATGCAGATTATTTACGTCATTGCTTGCCGGTACATTACATTCTACGAAGGATGAGACTAGTTATACAGACTATTGTGAATATGTAGTTATAAGTATGTCTCCATTTATCTAATTTTTGTATAACTAAAACTTTTGGTCTACTCTGTATAACGTTGAAAATGTAAGTATAATATATGTTAGTACCAGTCACAATGTACTAAACGTTAGGTCTCCAAAATTCGCGAATAAAGAAAGTCGAAGTTTAATTTAAAAATGTTTCTACTCAGTACTAATTTACATAATTTTGAGATGCGATGTTTATTTATAATCAGCAGGAGTTGTATGCCAAGGATCGTGAACATTTTAAAATTTTAAACAAATGGAAGTAAAAAGTAAAATAAATAACGAATTAGATTAAATCATTTATTTAACTTATAAGAAGTAAATTTGACAAATTTAAGCAACCAATTAAAATAAGGTAAACTTGTATGGCTAAGGAAATTATATAAAATACGAATTACGTTAGTAAATCGAAGCATCATACTACTTATATTTAAGAATATACGCATTAAGTTATACTTGAAGCTACTTAAGATAACAAGAGTAAGTTTTTTTGCGTTGGAAGTGGAGAAAACTTCAAAAGGCGAAGGATGCCCGGTGCATCCAACAGTGTGGGATTTGACCCACTAAAACTGTACTCCCCCTTGGAATTGTGTATATTAGGAGAATAGAGAATTTATTAAAGGAGACTTTAGGATCTGTCATTCTCTTTAGCCTGGAACTGGTAGTGACTCGATAAATTAAGATAGTATTGGTAAGCTAATAGGTTGTAGCAACTATATGCTATAACACTCGCTTCACATTCAAGGGAAACCTGCAAAAACCTTAGCCATAGTGTGGTCAACTGATTAGAAAATTTGGTTACATGGGGTTACCTGACTTTCTAGATTGATCGTATGTATCTTCTAGTAATACTTGATTGGTAGCGCAAGTAAGTGCCTGTTGATCTTAGAAGTTACGCTGCTTGCCTTCTGTTGCCCATATGTGTCATATTGTGGAGTAGAGGATGTGCATATTCTTGTTTTATTATTGTTTTCCTTTGTCATTTTATTATATATATATATTCTGTTTTTTGTTTTTTTTGTCTAATAGTTTTTCTAAGTTAATGCGCATTAACGAAAGGATAGTGGTATTGCATCGGGGTAATAGGTGTTCGGGAGGCTCTTGCATTGACTGAAGAATTATGGCTGGTGGTTGGGGGAAAAGTCTTTTAGGGGACGGACGCCAAGTCGGCACTTTATTGCATTCAGGTAATAATATTTATCTAGCCACAACACGCCAGCTCGTCACTTTCACCTAACCACGACTGACCAATTCGGCACTATGGACAGAACATCTCGACACGTTCTGAATTATATTTGGGTTTTAATACTAAGTATCGTAAAAACAATTGTACTGATAAATATCAAAATATATTTTTGCAATAGAAAACATAAAAAATATAATATGAAAGTCTCAATTTCTACTAAATTTAGTAATCTTATACCTATATGGAACATATTTTACAAATTGATATTAATTTATTCTATTAGTAGTAGAAAACCTTTATTGGCATTATCAATTTAACACAATACAATAATTCAATAGAACACTATACAATATTTCAAATACCTAAATAATATATAATTCTAATTTCCAGATGAAGAGAGATAGAGAGAGAAAAAGAGCGCAGGACATCCCAACCAAGTAAATCTACGTCCTAGAAGCCCCGATGTTACCCTATTTTATCTCCAATTGCCTCTTTCTAATACTCATCACTATCTTTTTCATTAACCTTAATTCTCTCCAGTGCGATCTCATACAATTCTTCCAACTTTAACCAAACTTTTTTCTTTTCATTCCAAACCTTTTCCAAACCGTTTTTTCACATATCCTACATATTTTATGATCCTCTCTTATTCAATACCGATTCCCTTTTTCCTAGCTCCCAGATCTAAATATAGCAACCATCCTTTTTTTCTTCGTACTACCATCCATCTTTAAATACTCTGGTATATTCTATCGTGAACGATTATATACTTATACCTACCATTGTATTCCCTTAATCTTAGATCCTTCATCCGTTCTATTGCTTCATTTATATTATAATTTTTGTTCAGCACGTGACGATAGCATGCATCTATAGACCATCCAACCCTTTCATAGATTATTCGCTTCTTCCTGTTCCATACACTCATATTACCCCTTCATTCATGACCTTCATTTAAGAACACCCATTTAACCACACTAGAATTATCCTCCATCATCACTTTCCTCTGTATCTCACCATCTTCTTGAACCCACCGACATCACATTTATACTTATTTAGTTCTTGCAGCACAATTTCATCCCTTGTAGATTTCTTTGTCCCAATTATCCTTTCCATATATCCTATTTGCATCGGCTCTATATCTTTTCTCTCACTCACTGTCCATTCTTCAGCACCATACATCAAAATATTCTTTATACACAGCTCTATAATCCATAATCTCATATTCACTGACTTATCAAATCTCTCGTACCATATCCATCTCATGCGCTCTATCGCAGCTTCGGCTTGTACTGTCATCATTCTCGCATGTGCCAAAGCCGTTGTAGTTCAGCATGTATCTCAAATATTTGCACGCTTTTACACGCACTGTTCTCTCTCGATGCATCCAAAGCACTTCTTTTTTCTTTCTATTCCACGTTACTTAGATACTGATAATTTTGTTTTCTCTACATTCATTTCAAGCCTACTCTATCTAATATATTTGTTTTTCTGGTTGTATCTCTCACTCATCTCGTCTCTATTATTTGCCATTCGCACTATATTGTCAGGGTATCCCAGTGTACATTTTTTTAAAATTCATCACTATACCTCAAATGACTGGCACTTAGAGGACACCCTCGCCGTACCCCAATTCTTGACTTAAACCATCCACCCATTTTTCTCTCTATCCTTGCTCTTACTACTGGTCCACTGTACATACTTTGAATCGCCCTTCTTAATCTCTTTGAAATTATATCGAAAATAAAGTGCCCAGTTGGCCTGTACCTCTTTTGGGCGGTGTACGATGCCACTTTTGGACTTTCCTAGCATGTTATAGGCTAGCGGGTTGTTTTCTTGTAAGTGTCTAAGCGGATATTTAGATTGAACTGTTTTCAATCTGTCACTGATAGGAGTGGCCGCGCAGTGTTGTTGGATGCAGTGGCTTCAGTGTTCACATAGATTGACGCTTGGTAACTTATAATGGGGTTATTAAATTTTCTTGAGAATCGCACGCTCACAAGTTATTAGCCTATGAATTTTCTTACTTGTGGCGGAAGAGTTCAGAATTGCTCTGTATTCAATTCTGAACTCTAACTGGGCTTATATAGGTTTCATAGGTATGATGGAGTGAGTGATTTTGATTAACTCGTTTCCTAACTCTGGCTAAAGAGGAGTCTAGATCATTTTTCGACTTGAAGGTTCTGCTGAAAGTTATGCCTAGGTACGTAATCTCATCCCTTATTGGGATAGGTTTTTCCCATAGGCGGAGTTGGATTTCAGAAAGTTTTTTGTGTTTATTTTTAATGCAATTTGGGTGCTAGGTAGAATAAGTTTTGACGGCATTTTGGCGGCAGGTTTTTGGTGGCATTTGGTGTTACTCGTCATTTCTTTGTCCAGTCAGAAAACGTGTTGATGCAATTTTGGAAGCTATGGCTAAGAGATTTTGTGCAGGCCCGCAGGCCCAGAAGCTGTGTCATAGGCGTATAGGGCACTGTGACACTCCTGAAATTGAGGTCGAGGCAACATGTAATGTAGAGTAGTGGGGTAAGCATAGAGCTTGGGTTATCTATTTCTGTGTTATTTTTTGTAAAAAATGTTGGTTGGCATTTAGAAAATCACGAATTAGGATCCGTGTAGGCGGGGGAGGTGGGATTGAGTCAAAAGAAGACTTTACAAGCAAAGGGTAGTGGTCTGAAGTTATGGAAGTACCAGCAAAACATTCGGAGTTGACATCTTGTATGCCTTTTTCCGTGACCACAATATGGTCAATGATGGATATGTCGCTGTGACCGAAAAATGTTAGGTCTATGTTTCATATTCGTTGTAGAAGAAATTGTTATAGAATATCGCCATTGACATTTATGGTCACCAAAATCTATAAACGGTACTATATTAAATAATTTGCATTCACAAGACACAATCAATACAAACCAACTCAATGTGTACGAATTACCAGCCAAGTTCTATATAGTTTCATACAAGGTTCATTAGTTTAACTTGTTAATGTTGCACTGATAAACAAAACGATTTCCTAAATGAATGTATCAAATTTATTCCAAAAGGACCATTTAATAAGAATGACCATTTGAAAATGGTTGAACAACAAATTAAAGGAATATTTAAACATCAATAATGATGAATTCTAAATTCGGAACGTCAAACTTTATTTAAATTTCAAACATGTGACTTGTGCTACACATTGAAATTTAAGTTCTAATGAAGGCATGATTGTTATTCCCGAAACATATCAACAGAATTTAACAAATTGTTAATTGATTTCGTTCAACATTCATGAGTCACTTAAATATGGAGTTCTTGGAATACCTTCGATTTTAATTTATTTCGATCATTTGGGTCCAATACTGGAGCAAGTAAATTTCAAGTGTAACTGCTAATGTACTGAAATGATACTTTATCGGAGGGTGTCTGCCAAACAATCTAACCACTACTTCAAACCCCTATGTTCATACTTGTTTAATATTTCATGAAACATCCTATATTCTCCATATCCATAGTTCCTTGTACCTCATTGTAGTTTGTTTACATTTAATTTGGTAATTAATATCATAAAAAATTTAGATCATAAAATTCATGAGAATATCAATAAATGTAAATATTGATATCATGATATGGGTCTGACAATTATTTATGCTACATACTTACATTCGCATTAAAATCTATCGAAGAGGGCTTTTACATATTTATAATATTATATTATTCATTATGCACCAATAAATATACATTAACTGAATAAACGGAATGAGAGACAGCTTTGCAAAGTTTTATATCATTTTTTTGTGCGTTCATCGAGCTGCTATCGTTTAATTCATGTGTGTTCTTTAAAACATGTTCGTTTACGGTTTCTCATAAGAACAGGTACTTGGTAATAAATACGCGCATAAATGGTTATTCTTGGATAAGAAGAAAAAAAAGTGATTAAATAACAACTAATATTGTATTACTTTGAACTTCTCTCGCACCAAGCGGATTTTTATAATAATATTCGGCTAGTCTGATCATAAACTACTTCTAGCTACACCTAAACAGTGCATTTCTTATAAAGTTAATAATAAACTCATTGTCTCGCTTACTGTAACCAATAAATTTGCATGTATGCTATTGTTTTCAAACTTTAAATTGTATTATAAAGTATGTTCAGCATAAGTTAAAAATTCATGGACGGTACAGCTCCCCATCTTTCTATTGTCATGGTTATTTTAGGGTGGTGGGTTATTCTCTCCGACGTGACATGGGTGAGAGGGGACTTTTTATATGGGTTAGGGTAGCAAGCCCCTGCTTACAATTGTAGGTACCAGGATCCCTATGTTACTTTATATGATAGCACCTTAATTTAGCTACTTCTAGCAAAGTTATTAATTGCATAATTGTTGCGGAAAGATCGAATCTAAATCCCCAATTACCCCACTTAATTTAGAATAAAACACTAGGCCGAACCATCGCTAAGTTGGACGTGCTGGTTAGATTTAATTTTGCCTTTCATGGCTGAGTAATTACTGGTAACGTCAATCCTTAACGATAGTCATAAGCCTTAATAATTCAATCAATAGAACTGATACTGTTCTTTAACTTAATTAAAATATATTGGTCGTTAAAAATGTTTACATAGAATCCGGTGATATGCTCATACTCTCCAATAAGTAAAATAAAGTAAGCTACGCTCTACCATAATTAAAATAAATCACCACTTGAATAAAAGTGACTTTATGACTTGTTCAGTTGCATCACAGAAATATTAAACTAGGTACTTACAGATTTTGCCGCTGTGCACAAACTATTTATTTTAGAGTAACTCACAATTATCTTAATTATTTATTTTTATTTCTTTTGGCTTTGGAAGCAACATATATCAAATTTTACAAAAACTATAGCTATAACGCCATCTAGTAGTTATTTGGAAATACTTCAATAGCAGTCCTCGAAACAATAGGTTACTGTCGTAATCATCATAGGTAATATGCGAAAACATGGAACAGGTGTAGATTTAGTCCTAATTGCAATGATCAGTAATCGTTGACATCAGAACTACTTGACATTCAAAAACACCAACCACCTGGGAACTTTATATTGTGAGTTAAAATTATAACGAAATTAACAAAGAAAGACTATAAATATGCACAGAAACATCTTAGTTTTAATTATTTCCCTTTTCTAAATTAACCTTTATTAGCAAATGAAATTTTCACTGTTAATGATAATAGTAATAAATATTATATTGTTAGTAATTATAAAATAGTAATAAAAGTAATCAAAACATTAAAACAAGGAATAATAAAAATAATAATAGCGACAGCGGTGCGCTAATATTAATAGCAATGAAAGTGTTGGTTATTGCATTAACAGTCACGCATAAATATTTGAAATAATATATTTATTATATCATATATTGGATGACATAAATAATATTAATTAAATACTTACTGGACAGTTGAATTAAATTTGTATTGGTTGCTAAAGTTATTTTTATTGGATCGTACCTATTTTAAAGCTGCTTCCAAAATTTTATTCTAATTTTTCCAACATGCTACAAAACCTCCTACCTGAACTTTTGCACACCTAGACAACATCTGATAGCTGCCACGTTGGAGTCTAATGCGGCTAGAAATGCCTGCAAAACGCTACGTGTTGCGGTCAGGAGTTAGGAGTGGTCTACAGGCAATAATCTCTAGCTACTTATATAATACATCAATGTCGTATGCGGAAGGTGGAGAAACGAAAAATTTGTCAATAACTTGTGGTATCCCTCCATGTTACGTATTGGGTCCTACACTATGGAACTTGATATATGATGAGTAATGTAGAGCATTACTCATCAGCATAGAACTCAAATGGTACACGGATGGCACTACTGAGAAATCGCTCATAACTCTAATATCCTTCGAAGGAAATTCAAAGAAACAATTGCAACCGTTACAAAGTGGCTAAAATTAGCTAAACTAGATTAGTTCCAAGTAAGTCTGAGGCAATTATGCTCACGGAGAGAAGAAAAATAGTAGAACCAGTGATAGATATATCAAGTATCTAGCCGTGATTTCTGTCAAGTATCTAGCCGTGATGCTTGACAAAAACATTTTATTCAAAAACCACATAAAAATGGCTACCGGAAACAGAACGGGCAGAATAAACAACTTACCACGATTAATGCCAAGCATTGGTGGTCAAAAAATTGAAAAACAAAAGCCTTTGTGTAGTACGAGCATTAATCTTATATGCTTTGCCAATTGTAGTAAAAACAATGGAAGAATAGAATATCCGTAAACTATTGAATCAAGCTCAAAGAATTGGAATGAGAATAATGACCTCTTCTTACAAAATTGCATCCACAGAAGCAATTTACTAAGTTATTGTAAATAGTCCGGTCAGATGCTATATATGCTGGCAGCAGAACACTGGCAACATAGGAGCAAAAGCTATTCCCAAAAATGTGTTAAGGGATCAAACATTAACAAGATGACAAGCTGAATGGAACCAAGCAGAGAGGGATTCCTGAGCGAGGAAATTTATCCCACAAATATAGCCATGCTAGCACCGAAAATATGGTAACGTAGACTACTGGTTGACTCAAGTTTCACGGATCTTTTCCCAACTTACTTGTGCCGCATAGATAGGTCACCATGAAACAATACATTAAATTTAAATAAACAAACATGGGGCCCTTCGTAAATGCATTCCTGAATTTTTCTAACATGTTATTCCCTAATATAGTTAAACGCAATTTACGTAATATAAAAATACTATAACAGTACTGTGTATAATGCTACCAAAAATGTACGCTACATAGAATAAATATTACACTTTTGTTATCGAAACTATTTCTTTACACTATTATCCCATATAACAATTATAGAAATATAGCACATTTTCTTTTAACTGTATTTGTTAACTCTGTTCCTTAAAGAGTAATATTACCACATATTCAAAAATGTAGTGGCTTGTTTAAAGATGGATGACTAGGGAACTTGAATTGTTATATTTTACTATACATTTTTCTTGTTTACCTCTGTTTTTCCTTCTTAATCACTTTCCGTGCTTATAATATGCGAGTCTTGGCTTGCAATGTGGCATTCGGAGTGGGTTTGTTAAAAGATAACAAACTGAAACGGCCTTCGGAAAATGCCCTCGGGCGCCAGGTTAGTTTATAGTGAAACCGCACTTCTGAACAGATGTTTTAAGTCACTTCTGTCTGGTAGATATCAACATATAAAAGTAAATATTCAAGGTGACACGGTGGTCTAGATAAGCTTAGGTTCATTGATTCAAGCGAAAATCAGGGCCTTCTAAAATACAATGTTTCTTTTTACCAGACAGAAGTTAGTTAAAATAGCTGTTCAGAAGTGCGGTCTCACTATAAACTGACCTGGCGCCCGAGGACATTTTCCGAAGGCCGTTTCAGTCTGTTATCTTTTAACAAACCCACTAAAAAAAAAACAAACCCACTCCGAATGCCACATTCTGTTTATTGCCAAATTTAGTGTATATCAAATATTTAGCTTATTATTGCAAATGGTTAATTGCAATAATAAGCTTAATATTTGATATACACTTTAATTGTTTCTAATTACAATTAAATCACGTTTAATTGTTTCTAATTAAACGTGACATCATGTAATAATATTTAATGTGAGGCAAAAACCATTGTTTTAATTTTACTAGCTGTGATAATTAGTACGTCTATAATCGTCTTCAAATATAGTTAATAGTAAGAGGACAGCTTTATTCATTTTATTAATGCAATGTTTGAACGCAAACATCGATGAAGGAACTGATCTTGATTTAAGAACATTTTTACAGTTTACAGATTCCTAAAATATCTGTTTCATTTGGCATCTACAAACAAAATTTTCGTCAGTTTTATTACATATATAAAAAAAGTAAATAAATTCATTGAACTTAATACTGGTTAATGGCAATAATAAGCTAAATATTTGATATAAAATTTGTTTCTAATTAAACGTGACTTCATATATATAGTAATATTTAATATGAGGCAAAAACCATTGTTTTAATTTTGCTAGCTGTCATAATTACTGCGTCTATTAAAATAAACTAAATATTTTTAAATATACTAGGGATCCTATAATTTAAATTTGACATGAAAAAATTGAGAAATAAAAATATCTCTAAAAAATATATCCCAGATTTTTTTCTGGAATTGCCCTGTTCTACCTTGATTAAACAGCTGTTGTATACAATATTAACATTTAGACCTGCTATATTTAAAATCTGAAAAAAGATAGCTAATGGGCATCTTCTTGTTTGTTTTTGCACGATGTAAGTGCCACATATTTGGTCCACGGCATCGATGCCGCATTTAGTAGAATTACAAAATTAAAACCATATCAATCTTTTGTGTATCGGCGTGTATATAATCGTCTTCATATATAGTTAATAGTAAGCGGACAGCTTTATTCATTTTATTAGTACAATTTTTGAACGCAAACATTGATGAAGGAACTGATCTTGATTTGTTTGGAAGAAGGTCGCCGGGTATTGTGCGTTTATATTTTCTTTAACGTACCAGGAAACATAATCCTATCTTCGAGAAGTTGTTCAGCTAAGCATTAGCTGGTGTACCAATAATCGGAAGTTAAATATTTTTGTCTTTATAAGGCTCTACTAGCTACTGTGTTGGAAAGAGTGTTGGTAAGGACCGACATAGAACGTATTTGAATAGCAAACACTATAGACTTTAAGCCCATACTTAGCTGGTTTATCTGAAAGATATTGAATGAAGCTACAGCATCACATGAACACTACTAATATTTCAGCAATAGTAATAAACTTCCCAATACAATAGTTTTTTTTTAATTAAAAACAAATACCTCAAAGAGATATGTAATAGGGGCCATTTAATTTCTAGGCAATTTAATCTCTAGCCCTTCTCAAGGCAACATTAAAATTAGTGTGGCTTTGTTTCTTCAAACCTGACATGTAAAGAAGACTAACAAGCGCTAATAGTCCTTTTCCAGTGGTTTCTTACAGTCTCTCGCCCTAGAATATGTCTCTTTTGGGAACATATAAAAATATTTGATAGCTAACTATTTCATCTACCACCTCAATTGTTACAAACTGAGAAAATGTCAAAATATCATCTGTCGCTTCTTCTTTTCTTAGCAAAGGACGAGGGAAAATTTTTACAATAATGCGCTGATTGATTTTCTTATGTTTAGTAGAGATTAGGTGTTTTTTCCAGTTGGTCTTTGTATCCTTACCTATGAAACATAAATCTTCGCTTCCATCTTTAAACGTTTTGACTTCGACATCTGTACATTCTTGCCTCTCTCTCTCTCTCTTCATCACGTTTCTCACTATCTTCTTCTAAATCAGCATTGTGGTCGCTTCCGATTATTTAGTCCTCTGGAGCATGGTTATCTACGTTACCAACTTCATCCTCTCCTACCGTTTCTTCCATAATAATTTTTGCCATGGCTTGAAGCTCTTGCTCGGAAAGTTGATTTACATTTCTAATACCTAAAATACAGGCAGACAGATAGATATGTCAGCATATAATGTGTTACACAAGTCAATAAAATTAATACAATATAGAACAATCAGTCTACTAGAATATTTAAATTAAATAAAACTTTCACATTTAATAATATCGATAGTTATTAAATAGCTAATTATCATATAAATTAAATTTGTGCATTTTATATAAAATATAGTACATTTAAATTTTAAACTTCAACATTTAACTTCAATTTTATAATGTCAGCATTAAATTTTTAAGTTTTATTTCATTTATAAAAAGAATAAATTTAAATACACTTTTTACACTCAGATCATAGCAAAAGTTACAAAAAAACCTACATAAGATCACGTGTACTTGAGTAACTATTTACGCACGCTACTAAAAGAATACCTAAGCTTATAAACAAAAAATATGTTTCAAGTTTATAAGCTTAGGTTTCAATAGATTCAATCCTTTTGGGCTATCTTCACCATAAACCAAATATGTAGGATTTGCAGGTTTTGTATTTTGAGGAGTCTCTAATATTCTCACGTATAGTACAGTTGTTCAGATTGTGACAAAAGTTTTAACTCTATTGGCCCATCTTCAGACATAAAGCAAATGTGTTCAGTTGTAGTTTTGTATTTTTGACGACTCTAATATTACCACCTATAGTACAATTGTTTAGGTTGTGACTATAGTTTCAATTTTTTTGGGCCACTTTCAGACATAAACCAAATGTGTTCCAAAAGAAGTCTACCAAAGAAGTCGAAATCATTTGAACACGAATGGACGTAAAACAATTTACATTCAGGAGTCGAATATTACCGCGTATAGTACACTTGTTCAGATTGTGACTATAGTCTTAACTCATTTGGCCCATCTTCAGACATAAAGCAAATTTGTTCAGTTAAAACCATTTACTTTTTAGGAGTCTATAATATTACCACGTATAGTACAGTTGTTCAGATTCTGACTATAGTTGTAACTCTTTTGGTCCATCTTCAGGCATAAAGCAAATATATGGTCAGTTCCAGTTTTTTGACGAGTCTGAACAAAGATACACGCAGATATATTAGTTCGCTGTACTGTGCACACCGAAACCTACAGTCTAGTTTGTTGTAGAATTTACATCTCAGATACTTGGCCGTATTTTTAATTTTTATTTTTCCGGGGAAATTTACCGGGGTGTTAATTTTTCCCATTTTGATAATTTTCGTTATTTCCAGGTTGATCCAAATTTTCCAGAATTTTGAGATGCAGATTATCCATTCTCCTTGCCACTAGTGGGTTACAGTGTATTGTGACAACTCACAGTTTCGTCGACGAATTGTAGGACTTTAGTGTTGTTGTCTTCATCAAAATACGCATATTGCTGGCAAAAATATTGAAAAACACTGGAGAGGTGAGGCCTAGTTGAAAACTTCCTTTGCCGTTCTTCTTGATGATTTTACCAAACTAGCTTTAATTTGAAATGGTCTATTTGTTAGGACTGATCAGATGCTTTTAATCAGTTCTGTTAGAAACTTGTACGCACACATCTGAATTATGCGGCTATTCTTCTACACTTGCTCAAAGGCTTTTTCCACCTCAATTAGCTCTGTATACGAATCTTTTTGTGAATCTTTTTTCTTTCGTCCTGCGTAGATTTTTTTCAAATTTGCGGCTTGCTGGATTGCGGCGACTTTGCTCCGAAAGCCAAGTTGTTGTGGTGGAAGGATGTTCTTGTTTTCAACGAATTCTTGATTAGGCTAAATTCTGGGCTATTCTTGATTAAACTGTTGATTAGACTAACTGGATTATTGTAGCTTGAGCATTGTCTGATTTTTTCAGCGGTGTGGATAGTGACTGCGTATGATGATTTTGTTTATTATTTGTTTTACCTTTTGGAAGTATTTTTAGTGCCATGTCGTGTATCGAATCCTTTCCCGGTGCTTTTTTTGTTGTTGAGGTTCTTGACAATTGCTGCGATTTCCTTTGGCGTGGCATCAGAGGAATCCAAGAAAATTGTGTTGTTGGTAAATTATTTTTAGAAATGATCTACGAGGATATCTGCTTTGCTGCTGTCTTCATACACAGTGTGTCCACTTTCGCTTTTAACTGGAGCGTGGTTTTGCTTGCTCTAATTTGATTCGTTTCAAGACATTCCATAGGTTATCTTGGTTGTCCTCATCACATGTATCTTCAGCCATTTCGTACCAGGTCTTTTTCCATTTGTTTTTTATCATTTCGTTCACTTTTTTCTGAAGATCTTTCAATGCGTACGCGTACGGCTCGCATGATTCTACGCGTACGCGTACGCGTAGATCATGCGTACGGCGTGTGTAAGCGAATTTTTTAAGCATTTCGTTTATCTTAACAATGAGCATTTTCTCTTCCCTGTTTATCTTGTAGTTCTTTCCACTATGGCATTGTTTTATTTTTTGTTGAATAAATTTAGTGAGCTATTGCCTACTTCTTCAGACCTTTCAATTTGTTGTATGACGGGAACAAAATTGATCATTTCGTGAGCGAATTCTATCCAGCTGATTCGGGTTTGAGTGTTTGTTTCTTTGCTGTTGACTAACCCGATTTCAGCGATGAATTCGTATGTTGTCGGAGGACAATGTGTAGACTGTTTACAGCTGAATGTCTATAAGAATTATATCTATAACATCTCTCTTTGCATCTGGTCGTCTTTGTAGCGTTATCGATATTCCGGGTCAAGAATTTTAAGCTTTTCCTTTTGCCTTCCGTACTGGTATGAGATTTTGCCTGATGGATTCGTAATTCGGCTTTTCCATGTCGGGTGTTTGGAATGAGGAATTATAGGTTTTTCAAGTAACTATTATATATATATGCCTCCTACGAAATAAAGACTCACTGCTTTCCGCCAAAATCCATACCATTCCCCCTTCTCCTATCTCGAACTAAACAGCTCAATGCACCACTAGCCGTTCTGTTAGTTCAGTCAATGTATGTCATTAACATGCGAATGCCACCATGTGAAGATCTGTTAGCGCAATTGATTTTTATCGTATTCGCTGACTTCCTTAACGACTCATTTTTCTACGAAACAACGAGCGCTCTTTTCTGACGGACCTAGTTTGTATAAATTGCGCGAATACGGTATATCATTAAGTACTTGGACAAAAAGAATAGAAAGAAGAGATAAGAACGCACTTGAAATAGGCATTTTAATTAAGTCTAGTAACATTTAAGCTCAATAATATCTCTATATGGAGTTTATTTTAGAATAGAAATAAATAGAATAATTTTATATATCGTCAAGTCATTTGCGTTTATTTATTTGTATAATACTCACGTAGTTATTGCAAGACGTACAGAATCCTTTGTGTTTGAATTTGATTTGAAACGTATAGTATAGTATAAAATTGGAGCAGGAATGCTGTATAATACGAGTGGGTTGGTTCAGACTCGTATGTATATTTTGTGAATTAGTGAAGGTGGTTATTTAATGTCTAAGTACTTGGATTCAAACGGACCTATTTACAAAATGGTTCAAACATTTTATATAAAATATAAAGCCAACTGCAGAATGTCCGGTTTTACTTCTTTTGGATGGTCACAACAGCCATACAAGAAATATTGAGATAATTGATCTCCCGACAGGAAACCGTGTTCATTTGCTCTCAATTCCTCCACATTCGATCCACAAAATACAACATCTTGATAAATCATTCAGGGGATCATTGAAAAAATATGTATCTGATGAAATTCGATGCTGGATTATAACCAATGCCTTGACTCAATATCACATTATGGACGTATTTGGTCGTGCTTATTTTCATGCCCAAACTGGCTAAATTGCTGTTAGTGGATTTCGTGCTACCGGTATATACCCCAGAGACAGAAATGTATTCAAAGAACATGACTTTATTGTTATGAATGACGCCAATAGATCCAGCAACGAAAACATTGAAAATATCATCCAAAGCACTCCTCCAATGACTGAAAATTAGTCTGTTTCAGATACGATTGCCGATCCTGAGTCCAACATAAATGAGTCAGTTTCCGAAGAATTACCATCTGATGTGAACAAGGAACAGAATAAAATAACTTCAACACCAAATGCTTCTTCGTCGGTTCGCCCTCAGCCGACTACTTCAATAGCTCAAGATTTTGTCACAGCGTTTCAATTATCTCCGGTTCCGAATATTACTACTACAAAAACAAGTACAGAGGTCAGAAGTCTATCAAATCTACACTGTTGACTGGATCTGCATACAAAACAGAACGCATACAAGACAGAACTCGAAAAATCATTTAAGAAAAAGGAAGAAAAGAATATTAAAACACAGAAAAAAATTAAAAAAGGAAACGGGAAAAAGATTAATGACAAGAAAAATAAAGTACTGAAGAAAGTTTTTGCACGTTCTAGTGCTGAAGAAGATAGTGAACTTGCATATGAGGATAGCTCCGATGAAAGTCCTGACCGACATAATAAAAATGCTACTAAATGTTTGTATTCTGATTGTCTGTATTCTGAAGACACTAGGGGTGAGTCCTGGGTACAATGTGTGTCTTGTCATTTCTGGGCTCACGACGACTGCTGTGGAGTATAGACAGATATATTTTTAATCGAATTTTGCACAACAAAATAGTTTATAAATTATTCTGTTTGATTTAATTAATGTTAAGATAATATGGCTCATCTCGCTGACGGTGATTATGGCCCAGGGCCATAATACCCAACCACTATTAGACTTTGATGATTGTTATAGTTTACGAAGAATGATTATTTTTGTTACTTTTTGGAATTATTGTTTATCTGGTACACTAAGATACCTCGGATACGTTTTGATTTAAATAAAAGATAAATACTAATTTATCTCATTAATTATGTGTTTAATTGCTAACAATAGTTATGGTGTGCCATAATATCCGAACTTACTATAGTCATTTAATTTTGCTGAATCCTTTTGGGTTCTTAACTTAAACAAGAAATTAGTGATTGGTTGCAGGCTCATTGTGCTAAAATTTGTGCTTTTTTGTAAAACGTGGTACTTGATGTCGCCCGTTTTTGCTAATTTCTCTAGAGCGGCTAATGTGGGCTAGAAAATAACGTTTCGGACATTGCTTTGCAGATCGATGCACGGGGATTTTGGTTTTTAAGTCTGTTAAGTGGTTCCAGGCAGCGGTTGCGTTCGGCTTTTTGCTGACTCTAACCAGGTCCAATTGAATGTTGATTGGACGAGCGAGCGAATGTGGACGAGCGAGAGAATGTTGACGCAGCCCTGACACCATTTTGATGGAACACCTATCCAGGAGGCTGCTCACCATCTCTATTTTCCGTAGGCGCACCAGAATCATCTTATATTTTTTATCATCAGTTTGAACATTATCTGGTGGGTTTTATTTATTTGTCTTTGGATTGATAGAGTATCAAAACTGGTGGAGAGTATCAAAACTGGTGGCACTAAAAGTGCACTGCATACCAAAATATTGGAACATTTATTTGTGATCTTTGTGATTAAAAATACGTACACAAGATTATTGACCCACATGTTCTTGACTTTTTCCCCTTTGGTGGGGCAAAATTTCTATTTTGAGTATTTTTTTAATATTTTGTTAATTTTCTTCTGTATTTTTGTTCTTGCAAAACCAAATATTTATAATTTTCATACTTAAATGATTGCATTAACATGCCATAGAGTAAAGTTTTTTTTCGTTCATATTTGTTATTTTTATAATTATCTAAACCTTAGGTGCGTAATTTTGCCCTATGATACTCTAATGCCCTATGATACTCTGTACATTATATAGAGAAACTTCTTAAACGAGCCAGGAGGTCAAGTACGCAGAGTCTTTGGTTTTTATTAACTGATGTCAATGATGCTACTGAAAACAGAGGGTACTGATGAAGGTTACCGCCTGAACCGATCCATCAACCCTGACTTGTTTTTTAAGCTAATTGGGTGTTTCATAAGGTCAATACGCAATTTTCAAAATGATTAACTTCTAATTAATCTAATTAATAAATAATAGTTATGTCCTGTCGTAAAGTAATAATGACATACATATATATGTTCGTCCTTATAATCATTTAGATTTATTATAAATGTGAAAAACATTAAGAAATGATAAATATAAATTCATTTGTGCAATAAAATTGCCATCAAATAAAATTGATTGTGTTTAACCACAACTACGTAGCAAATAGTCGCGTAATCAACCAGCTTACATATGTAGAATATTCAATATGCTAATTAGGAATATATGAACACGCCTCCTACTCAGTGCGATTGGCGCGGTACGTACTATCCGTGAAACTGGCTGAATGATTCCCGCCACACATGATTGGTTAAGTTGAATACATCCTGAGGCTAATTTAAATTTATTTTAATATATTACAATCTAAAATCTATTTCTGACGAACGGATTGGTGCGTTTTACTATTAGACTTGTTCAGGTGGATGAGTCAAATGATTTATATATTTTTTTATAGTTTAACTATGTATAATAAGATATTATTGTTACACAAGTTGAGCTGGAAAATTTTAAACTCAAATAAACAAAAACAAAGTACCTAAGCGTTCTCCTGTATTAATTTAAATATTAGAATTTATTGTTTTTTTTTTTTTACTATTCGAGGATTAATTGCAATTGCTTCAGCAATTTAATCACTATCTAGTTGCAGTTTCTACATTTAAGTTACATATTCATCATCAAGCGACCAATCGCGTCCACTGCTGGATATAGGTCTCTAGCTTTCTCAATCCTGGCCAATCCTGTGTTGCCTCTATCCAGTTGGTCTTTATCCTTTTGATGTCGTCGGTCCACCTGGTTGGTGAACGGCCTCTACCTAGCGACTTTCCGTAAGTCGCGCCACATGACCGGCCCAGTTCCATTTTAAGGTTGTTATACGGATAACCGCGTCCGTCACTCCGGAGCTCTCCCTTAATGTTGCATTTGGGATCCTGTCTCTTAGTGATATACCTAACATGGACCTCTCCATTTTCCTCTGCGC
>WYDF02267652.1:3636-18450 GCA_009867245.2 Adranes taylori
TAATAATTTCATTTCGAAATTTAGTATTGATCCACATACACAAATACGTACGTAAGGTATCATTGAAATATTCTTGATTTGAATTTGAGGATCTATAATAATTGCACATAAAAAATTATTGATATTTATATTATTAGCTTCATTACATAGATATTATTGATTCGTTTGACATAATGTCATAATTTTTGGAAAATATTATTAAGTGAATTTTCGTTTCCAGACAATCGAGGAACAGCATAAAACATTTTAAATGGATGAACACATGAACTATATTCAATTTATCTAAAACATTCTATATTTCAATTCAAATATATTTAAAATATGGAAATAATATTTAAATTGAGTCCAATCAGGATTGTCAACCAAATTATTTTATTGGAATTGTAAACGATAATCAATTAAAGTCAAGATACTATAATTATATGCTTTATAATCGTGCACAATACTGTAATTAGTACTTACCATTATAGTTATGTTGATAAGTAATCAGTGTTTAAAAAGTATTACGCCCAGTCACTTTTAATCAAATATGGAATATTTAGTTAGTACGCTTAGTATGTCTATTAACATTAAAGTGCCAATCACTGGCACCAATCAAACTGAAAATTTTTACTATTTAATGAATTATTTAATGTTTATTATGAAGGTGAGTCGATCCGAACTAGAATGTGAGTGGAACTTAAGCCGGTCATTTATATGTCACGTGAATGAAATAAATAAAGCTATATAGAAAGTCAATTCTAGTGACTAATAACTAATAAAAAAACAAAGGTTGGCACGTAACATGATCCATACACGCTTAAACTTATTGTACGACATATAGCACAGAAAGATTGAAGTCAAATCCTTGAGCACGCAACCTTGTGTACATAATACATTATTAAACTTGACTTAGTTTTTGAATTTTCTATTACATAAATTAAAAGACAATGCAATACTTTAACTGGTCACAATTAAATCGAGAAAATTAATACTAAACCAATAAATAATCGATAGATCCAAAGCAGTTAAATGATAATTGAACAATGTTATAATTACTATTTGTAAAAGTTAATATAATCGTTGATTTTTAATTGGGCAAAAACTACGGTACATACAGTAAAAAAATCAATCTACACGTAATTTTCCCAACACCAAACAAACGTCGCAGAATATTTTAAAACTTTTAGTAACCAATCAGATTTATTTTACTGTTTGTCAATGTAACAAATTTGTTAAAAGTCTTAAAACAATAAATATATTATTATATTTTATGTCTCTCGTGGAACTTTTGACGGAACACTTGCAGTCTGTATGCAGAACACCAGTGTTTTGCGAAACACCGGTTATAAACCACTACACTATGATACTAAAACTTATTCTATTCTTTTTAATATATCTTTATTAGAAGGATTATGTTTCAGGATTTATAAGACATTCTTAAATATGTAATATTTCATTTTGACTAAATTATGATATTTTAAATTTTTTATAAACACTGAAGTAAAAAAATCGATTAAAAAAGATCAAGAACAAACAAACTTTTTAATTCATTAGTTTATGTAATAATAAAACTTATTATAAATTATATAAAAGTATATATCTGAAAAACCAATTTCTCTAAATTATTATTTCTTTAAAAACAATAGTTTTGTTTTATTTTAGGATATTCTGGAAAAATGAACCTTCATGCCAAAAGTGCGTTGAAAAGTTATATATATGGTTCTAAATTAGATAGTGGTGGAGCAGGCGCTGGCCCTAAGTATAGTACAGTGGTTCAGTGATTTAACTGGATACACACATCTCTATTCTACAATCTATAATAGTAGCCATTGATAACTATGCTCTAGAAATCATGCAGGGCTTAAAAGGGGCTAATATCTATATACACACTGATAGTCAAACCGAGCTGGAAGCATTACAGGCTAGAACGCTACTGTGGGACTGCCTGACGCATCTAAAAGAACTGACAAGACATAACCATTTAAGGTTATGGTGGGTGTCAGCACATTCAGAGATTGATGGCAATGAAATTTCGGGCAGGCTAGCCAAGCAATGCGCAAAAAGTTATCTAATAGGCCCAGGTACGTCTGGTAGTCTACCTAAATAATACAGGAAGCGGATATTAAGGCAATGGGAATACGAAGCGAGAATTTAATACTGGAACAAAGTCCCAGGTCAAGAACAATCAAAGGCCTTTATAAACCTGCCATCTGAGGTAAATACCAAAATATTCAGTCTCAACAAAGAGGAACTGTCCATATAACGGATTGTATTACGGGACATTGTCCTCTAAACTACAATATACATAAAGGTTGAGAACCCTACATGTCGATTATGTAAGGAGAAGGCAGAAACGGCATGTCAAGCACCCTCGCGCTTTAGACAAAGACAATTCGGAGGCATGACAGTAAATGCAGCGAACATCAGGGAACAACAACCGAAAACAGTCATCAAGTTAATGAAAGAATTGAGACTGTTTAAAAAGACAAGAAGGGGCATGCTACAAAAGATCTTTTAGATCGTCGTGATGATCTTGCCCCTACATAATAATAATAATAATAAAATGGGGATATTGAGTTTCTTCTTTACAATCAACATTTAGATCATGAAATAAATTTCCGATATAGACAGTGGTAATCGTACACTAAATTAACTTCTCTGTGGACTCACTAACTTCACAATATACGAATTTACCCGATGCAATTGCCGACCCGCCGAGCCTTCAAATTATTTAACCTAACTCTGTGTGTATTTGTCCTTTATCTTTTTCAGAGCATTGAAATTTGTTTTCTTCAAAATGACGTAAGTAATTTGAATATTTCTTGAGCATCCGAATATATTTTGATATAAAAATATTTCTTTGCTGTACATATTACTTCACAATATATTTCGAAGTATTTATTTTCTTATACACATTTGTATTTATACATTTATTTGCAGTTCAAAGATATCTCGAGATACGTTCTACGATTGTGTACGAAACGTCCTCAAGCAAAATAAAGCAAAACACCGCAAATTTTTAGAAACCGTGGAATTGCAAGTTGGATTGAAAAATTATGATCCTCAAAGAGATAAACGTTTCAGTGGAACTGTGAGGTGCGCACCTTTACTTAATACTTTTAGGTTATGAACAATGTATAAAAACTTATGGAAACGAATGAAATTTACTGTTTCTTACTTCGGTAAACGGTACTGTTTATAATCTGAAGGTATTATTTACAAGGTAGTTGGGCTTTCCCAACGGACCTGTACCCAGGGTCTTAAAAAAATTGGGAAGTCTATATGACGCAAATTAATTTGTACCGTAAGTTTCAGTAAAATAAGTTTGAATTTCATTGGTTTAATGAATTTTACTGAAATAGTTATATACATAATTGTTTTATACGGTTATATATATTAAAAATATATGTCGCGTGGTAGGCATTTCAGTGTGCCAACATTTCGCCAAAGTCACATCTGGCATTGTCGAGGCTTAGAGAAAGCATTGCCGAGGTTAAGACTCTCGAAGCCTTTACAATGCCAGATGTGACCGGCGAAACGTTGGCACACTGAAGTGCCTACCACGCGAGGTATAACCTTGAAGACACTACTCTTCAGATTACTTGAGGAAACCTCAAATTTCAAAATATATATAATTTTTAACCGACGCGGATCTTGATGCTAGATGACCCGAAGTTTTACACGGTAGTGGCGTCTTATACGATTATTTTCTTTTAGTATAATTAGGATTGACCACGTTTTATTAAGAAACGCCTAAATTTCTTCAGCATATCTTATTTGAAGGTTCGATTAACTGTCACGAGTGTGCAACTCAATAAATCCACACTATACCGTCACTTTATTGTACAGATATTTCTTAAATAACATTGAACTTTAAAAATAATTTTCATGCTGCAATAAATTTTTGTATTTACGAAATTAATTTAAATTTATTTTATGACAGCATTTAGGTATATTTTGGTAAAATGGCGGTCTTTTCTTAAAATGTATGTAAAGACCACAATAAAATCAATTTCATTTATTTTGACAATTACAGAAATTTATTAAAAACATTTAATCAAGCTAAATGTTATAAGAAATGTTTATACTAGTATTAATAGTGTTTTATGAGTAATTCGAATTACAACTTTAGAACGAATAGGCTAATATATATACACAACTGTGCTTAATGCTGCAAGAGCTTTCAAATAAGGTATGATTTGTAGTTTTCGGCCACAAAATGTACCCTAGCTTAGAATTATAATAGGTGTACCAAAAATATTTGAGGGGAATACAGAGAATTAAAAGGTTTAGAACTTGTTTTATGTATAGTAAAATTTGTAATGTTTCATTTGCTTCCTTATCATATGGTAAAATTAATAGAATAAAATTCAATTCACATTTGATTTGTTTATTAAAAGTTTGTCTATTCCATTTATTTGTCTTTTGGTTTATATATGTTACATTTCTGAATCAAGGATGTTATGTGTCAAATACCCTTTTTAGATCTTGACAGTTTTTATATGATTGTGTAGGGTCGCCATTCATTTGTCATTTTTTTTTACCTGGTGTAAGGTTTGAGCAATGTATTTATGCTTATTATTACAATTTAAACTATAATATAATGACAGAGTAGCAGGAAAAAAAGGAATAAAGAAAAAATAATGATATTAATTGCACTTAGTATTTTCATTTGCTTTCAGTTACACTTCCTTTATTTTTCTTTTGAGCTTTGGTATCATCGTTTTTAGTTTGTGGAGGGGTGATGTTTTGTTTCATAATATTCTGTTTACAACTATTCTTCCCTTTATTTGTCCATACAGAATCCAAGAGTATCATTTCTTGAATTATGTTCGTGGTAGTGACTGTTGGTTTTCAGTATTAAATATGTTTTATTTGTATTCCAGAGTATTTTATGTGCCGTTATATATCTTTCAGACGTATCGTCTCTTGTATTGTACACGTATTCATGATTTCTAAGATATATTCAGTAGGAGATTTATAGTGGATATACATGCGAGTTTTAGAGCTTTATTTAGTAATCGTTGGATCCTATTTATAACTTTATTTGTATCTTTGCTCCAAGATATAATTGTATATCGTAGATGCGACAGTATTTGAGCTTCTTTTATTAGATTGCGTGCTATACTCGATGATATCCTTAATCTTTTTAAGACTCGCACTTAAGAGCGATGCTATTTTATTTGAGTTTTTTACAGTGGTTTTTCCAAGTTAGCTTTATTTAATTTAGTCGATTTAGAAAGTGCCACCATTTTCTTTTTAATTTCTCATTTTTTTACTACTGATGTTCAGTGTTGTGGCTCCAAATTCACTTTGTGTATGCTCCAATTTTGTTTTATTGAATTAGAATTTTAACATAGATATTAAATAATTGCACATAAATCACATTTTCCCTTTATCTATTTGTAGGAAAATATGAAAAGACCTTGTTTAGTTTCTTAATTCAAATTTTTCTTCGATGGATGGGCACAATTTGGTATTATTTATTTCTGTGTAATCTACCACATTAAATTAATTAACTGTCATATTTCTTTCTTTATTATATTCAGTTTCTTTAAAATCTTGATAAAAAATATCCATATAATTTATCTGTAGCGAATGATTTTTTTTACGTTCTTGATTTGCCACACACATTTTAATCTCTGTACTATGTGTCAAATTCTTCTCTATGTAAAAATTCCATATAATTTATCATTAGCTTATGATTATTTTTCTCAACGAGTTTTTGTTTCCGTTGTATCCCCTTTAGTCTTTCACAGATTCACGTAGTTTCTTTTGTAGGCTAAAGTATACACCACGTCCTCGTATGAAAGTATGTATTCTTGGCGATCAACAACATTGCGACGAAGCTGAAGCTCAAAGTATTCCACATATGGACGTCGAAGCTTTGAAGAAGCTCAACAAGCAGAAGAAGCTCGTTAAGAAGTTGGCTAAGAAATACCATGCATTCCTCGCTTCCGAATCACTCATTAAGCAGATTCCCCGTTTATTAGGACCGGGTCTTAATAAAGCAGGCAAGTTCCCTGGTCTTTTAACGCACCAGGAGTCTATGGTTAACAAGATCGAAGATGTTAAAGCTACGATCAAATTTCAGATGAAAAAGGTAATTTTAGTGCTCAAAAGATTCCAGGCTATTATGGAGAGGGTTTTCTTAAAATGAATTTTTGAATACTTTAAATGTGTGCAAAACTAAAGACAATAACAATATTTTTTTTCGGCGCAGTATTAAATGCAATTCAAATTCCTAAAACGGAGATTATTTGTTTCAGGTTCTTTGTTTATGTGTGGCTGTCGGTAATGTTAATATGGCTGAGGATGAACTGGTGCAAAATATCCATCTTGCTGTGAACTTTTTGGTGTCTCTGTTAAAGAAACATTGGCAGAACGTGAAATCCATGCACATTAAGTCGTCCATGGGTCCTCCTCAACGATTATATTAATTCTCTGTTAATTATGATATTTAAGTATTGAATAATGAACATTTTATCACGATTGAACTGTTTCATTCTATGGCTTGGTCTACTTTTAATTTATTTATGATAATTTTTAACTCTTACCAATCTCAACGGGCGTTTCTATAATTATTTTCATGTTTAACGTAGTTGTGTTTCATGTCATGAAAAGTTATCGAGTAATCTTATTTTGCAGCTGCGAGTTTAGAAATATACTTCGAATTATTAAATAGGCATACAATTTTCTACTCTTTCCTTTAATAAACTTTTTTGTATTTGAATGTTTAGAAATGAGGGCGATTTTAGCCAACAATTTTTCTAAAGTGCACATCGAGGTTATATACGCTTCATTAAGAACGAGAAAATTACATAAATTTCAAGACTAGCCTACAATCCTAATTGAGTAGCTAGTGTAAGTATTGGCCAGCTTAAAGATTTCGAAAATATTAAAACTAACTACTGCTATTACCTTCTGGTGACGAATCGTCGTTCTCTAAACCTATTAATAGCACCCATTTATTTGAGCTCAAAAGCGGGTGATTTAGTAGTGTAAAACGGTCACCACCCCTCCTCATATATACCCCAAGATAGCTATTTTGTCTGATTGTTTAACATATCAGTACTACAAAATCTCACTTGCCTTAAGTTTGGTATATCACTATGCAGAAACGCTGGTTAAAGCTTTACTAGCATTTGTTATATCAAGAGACAAGTGGGTTGATGGCTCCAATGCTCCAATAGCAGAGAAAGTTACTGCCGAAGAAAATGATGCTAGTAACAACGCTTGCTGAATAAGTTCGGTGTTCATTTCTATTTTACAGTAACAGACTTATTAACGTCTTTTCACATAAAATTTTAATCTATCAGCAAAGTGTACTTTTAGAATAAAGATTACTTCGGACTTTGTAGGAACTGTAACGGTATCAATACTGTCTTCGTTATATTCTATCTAAACTTCGCATCCTCTTTCAGTTTATTTCAATCGGTGATAGGCCTTATAGGCGGAAATACACAGACTAAATAAAACAAAGTAAATAATTATAATGAATGTTTTAGATCCATTAATTTAATTTGTATTATCGTTTAATTACACGTGGACACATCGGGAACTTTAACTTTGCCATAGATAGTCAAAACTATAACCTATTAACTCATCTATGTTTATCCCAAACCATGACAGCAGAAGTAATTGTTCGTATACTGTTATGGGCAACCTTCATGTAAGTTTTTGTAATAAATTGAATTTATAGAAATAACATAAATGTTACTTATTTAAAATGAGTAATTGGGTTTTATAAATTTTAGGTTCTTAGAAACATGTGAACCGTTTATCAGAAAAATTGCACCAGAAGAATTGTGGTTATATAAATATCCCCATTCAGAAGAATATGTACCTTCGTACATGTTATGGGTCATAGTATTAATAATTCCTATTTCAATTATTGCTTTGAATCATATTGTAAATCGAAAAACTACCGAACCAGATTTGTTTAGCGGGTTATCTTGTTTAACCTTAATCGTTGGACTCAACGGTTTAATTACTGTGTGTTTGAAAATATTTGTTGGTAGGCCAAGACCAGATTTTTATTACCGATGTTTTCCAGATGGTGTAGGCGATGAAAGACTACATTGCACAGGTGACAAGCACCTAATAATGGAGGGTAGAAAGAGTTTTCCTAGTGGACATTCCTCGTATTGTTCGGCATCAATGACATTTGTCAGTTTATTTCTCAATGGTAAATTGCAGCCATTTGGTAAACACAGGGGAGTATCTTGGAGATTGTTATGTGTGCTGTTACCATTAATTTTTGCTGGGATCATTGCAATAAGTCGAACTTGTGATTACCGTCATCACTGGCAGGGTAATTATTAATCTATTGTTTGAATGCTATTTATTTTTGCACAGTACATTACATACTATAAAAAATATATATTTAACTACGTACTACTGGAATATAAAAAAATACATACATACTTAGAATATATAAAAATATAAATTATTAAAATGATATTGAATATCATAACTAAAATTTAATCAATACTAAATGACATAAGCATATGGATTTATTAGAATTTGAAAGTAAGTCTGAATATGAAATATGTTGAATGTAGTAAGAATTTTTCCATGAATTTGTCTTCAGGTACTAACGAATATGGTTTCTAAATAGCTTTTTTGATGTGCATATTTTAAGATCTGGTAATTGATTGTATTTCTATAGTTTGCTAGCTTAACTATTTTAATTTCAATACATACTGACCTAAATATTTCTTCTCACCGAGTATTTTACAGCCTCTCATTAAAAAATCGGTTTCCTCCATCAAAAGCTTTTTTAATTCTGTAACAACGTAATTTACGATTAGCATCGGTCGACTATTTGGAGCGTTCGTTTTAAAACTAGAAACCCCGCATTTATTTTATTAGTTTCACTTTATTGGCTTCTGAAAACCAAATTGTAAGGCATTATCCCTAGAATGATTGTCTCTGAACCCAGATTATTCTAGTATGTCATTTTCTTTCATGTGCTGCAGCAGTTGTTCATGAATTTCAATTGTTTCTCCGATATCTAACGATGTAGGTGTTTTTTAATTCTTTGAACTTTTCATTCAATTTAAGATGGGGAATACTCCATAGTGCACATATAAAATCACCTACACACATATAAATTGTACGAATAATTCTTGTAAAACTTCGTGAACTTTTCCGCCACCCGATCTTCCTTATACTAAAAATCTAAAAGTTTACACTCCACTGAATGAAGCAAAGGGCAGTACAATAATAACGCAATCTAAAGTCTCAACCATTTTCCACTGTTAATTGATAAATTGCCAAAAACTTTTTAATTATTAATCGAAGAAAATGTTATGTAATTGATAAGTCTTCATTTTGGACTTGCTTTGAAGGTTTATTTTTTGTTGTTGGTCACTGTTGCTGATCACTTTGTTAAGCATCTTTGTCTCCATTGTGCGCCTGTTTTGCGAATAATTCAAATGTTTTCAAAACAGTAATTCAAATGTTTGTAATTCTGATGTTTTGAATAATTCAAATGAATCGAGTTCCAAACTGTTTCATTCCCAAAAATCTGTCAGGGTGCGAAGTGTTTACAGTTTTACTCGTGATCTGCCTCTCGCTTAAATGGTAGGTTTTAGTCAATAATTGTTTCACTTTTTCGATTATCGCATTATCAGATGGGCACCGCAAATCTTCGAGCACAGCAAATCTTTGACGTGCACATAACCTTCGTTGAAAGTTCACTCGTAAGACTGGTTTAAATAGGCACTTTTAACTGAAGGATATTTCATTGACAATGCAAAATGTGACGGTCAGATATCTTTAAAAATCACATATTGTAAAATCCAGACACTCTGGAACATAAATGAAAATACTTCAGAAATAGTTTGACATACTGAGTTTAAATTTCACACGTGTCTCAATAATGTATGTCAGTTTTGGCTGCCAGTAGTAAAAGAAATATTAATAGCAAGATACTTTTAAATCGGAAATATCTCAACCATCCTGTCTTTTAGTGTCAATAACCCAGGTATCTGTGTGATTGGAAGTGTAACCCAATAAGTTTTGATAATAATGAATTAATAAGCAACTAAAATGTTTCAAAGCGCATTTTTTGAGCGAAGTATATATCAAATTTAATAAATAAAAGGAATATTGTCTTGTATATAACAACCAACAGTTCCTATTGAAGAATTTACCAACAATCAATCGTTAGGTTTTAAATTTTGAAGCAGATTTAAGCATAAAATCGGCGAATGTTTTATGAATAATAAATGGAATGTTTATTCTTTTTTCTAGACGTCGTGGTTGGTAGTATCTTAGGATCATCGATTGCGTATTTGTGCTACAATCAGTATTATCCACCAATTGTTCAGAATGGTTTTACTGCACTAAAGTGACAATAGAAATAAAATGTCTTTATTTTTACTTTCAATACCTTTTATGGTAACTGGTAAAGGTTTTAATTACCTTTTAGATAGAAAATTCCGACGTACTGAATAAATTAATTACACGTGCTGCTATTTATATTAAAAGTATTAAATATATTTTAACAATCTTATTTCAGTTTTATTTGTTGTATATCATAAAATATTGCAAATATTGAAAATTTTAAGATTCACTGCCCTAATACTTTTAATTAGGTTTAATATTCAATTTAATATTAATTTAATTCCAACGTTCGAAATTTCCAATTACATTTTGCCAACACCTGGAACCCTATAAGCTCGCAGACCTAAAATTTATGTGAGCGCTATTTGATATCTTAATGTTGACCATTTTATTTTTTTATCAAAGGCGTTTCGATTGAAAGTACGCATACACAGGTGATTTAGATTTACAATAAAAATTGAAAAGTTAGGACAACAATATAATTAATATCAATAATACATTTTAAAAATTCTTTAATAATTATGTATACATATTAATAAACATATTTAATAATTATGTACAATCGTATTTCCTTTTCCTAAAATATATTTTATGTACAAGGATCAATTTTCAGATCTCACATTAAACTTGAAGCTAACTAAATTCTTTATCCCACCTTCAATAATATCCCCATCAACAACCGGTCCCATTCCTGGTGGTGAACCAGTTAAAATTAAATCATTCGGTTCTAGCGTCACATATCTAGTTATGTAACTAATCAAATGAGACACATTGAATATTAAATCAGACGTGTGTCCTTCCTGTCTGAGTTTTCCATTGACTGTACACCATAAATGTAAATCATGTGGATCGGATACTTTTTCTTTAGGAATAAAAGTACTAACTGGGCATGCAGTGTCGAAACCTTTGCCGATAAACCATGGTCGGCCTGTACTTCTTGCTACTGACTAAACATAAGAAGTGAAAAAATTAATAAATGTTGACAAACTAATAGAGAAAATTTCTAGATTTATTACAAACTGAAGTTTTTATTTCTGTAGTGAATAAAAAACTAAATTACGGATTAATCCATTAGATCTTTGAAAGGATAAAATTTTTCTGATCCTTTTCTTTTTGAAAGGATAATATTTTCTTTCCTTTTCTAAGCCTTTTTACCGTGAATATTAATGATTAAAAAGTTCTACATGTGAACTTACTAATTCGCTAGTGGCACTCATGTCCAGTGCGACACAGTATCCTCCAACGTAATCCATAGCCGAATTAATGTCAACATGTTTACATTTTTTGCCGATTACAACCCCTAGTTCAATTTCTTCATTTACTGTAAATCCTTTTGGTATCTAAAAAAGTTTAATTTCTATATTAGGATTAAAGATATAAAATAAAATACCCGCATCAAATTTGCAATTGTTTCCGTAACAACTCATTAGATATTAATTTCAAAAAGTACTTAATAAGGTCTCGTTGTTCTAGGAGAAGTTATCGACCTGCTTAACTATATTCTACTTCTTTTTAAATTCTTAATATTCACATACAAAAATATTTGTAAAAAGGTACGAGAAAATAATAGAAATTGGTACACAAAAAATATTGAAATGGCTAGCAAAAGTAGAAGTCTAGTCTGTTAAAGCAATAAAAATAATTCGTTTCTGGCTGACAATGATAACTACCTAAACAATATAGGTTCGTCATTACTCGAAGTTCAAAATTGGCAGTCAATGATAAAAGAATATGAAAGCTTTATCACTACGCATAATTTGGCTCGTTTTAAGACTAGCTATTACGTACCACTACTAGATATCGAAGTTTGGTATCTTACTTGACATTTTAATATTTTTATTGGAAAATTGAAATATTCACTCCTCAGTTCTGTTCAGAGCAAAATTTTTCATTTGAAGGTCTGATCACTTAGTCCGTTCGTTTAAATCAGTGGATGGACGAGTCTTACTTTTTGGTGTACATTAGGAATCTCGAATTACAGCTGGCAGACAAATTTTCGCTTTTCGAAGTTATCCTAAATTTATGTACTCTTATGGGGATCCTAACCATCGCGTCTACGTAACGATAGGTCTTCAGTTCTGTTCAGAGCAAAAATTTTCATTTGAAGGTCTAATCACTTAATCCGTTCGTTTAAATCAGTGAATGGACGAATCTTAGTTTTTGTTGTACATTAGGAATCTCAAATTCCAGCTGGCAGACAAATCTTCGCTTGTCGAAGCAATCCTAAATTTATGTACCGTTATGTGTTATTACATGGGAATCTAACCATCGCGTGTACGTTACGATAGTTTATCTGATCGATCGTAACGACAGATCTTCAGTTCTGTTCAGAGCAAAATTTTTCATTTCAAGGTCTGATCAGTTAGTCCGTTCGTTTAAATCAGTGGATGGACGAATCTTAGTTTTTGGTGTACATTAGGAATCCCGAATTTCAGCTGGCAGACAAATTTTCGCTTTTCGAAGTCATCCTATATTTATGTACTCTTATATGTTACTACATGAGGATCTAAACATCGCGTCTACGTAACGATAGGTTCTCTGATCGTGTAATTTTTTATTTCCATTGCTTTTCTGAGCAATGGATGGGGCCGGAAAGAGTATTCATCAATGATTAAGAAAAGCAACATTCATCAATGATGAAGAAATGCAACAAAGTACTTAAAAAAGCTTGACGAATTCAGAGGAAAACGACACTGTAGGTATGCATAGCGTACCACCAATATTACAATTCCAATCAAGCCTCTATCTTGAACTTTCTGTTAAAACTACGCATTTTTCCGTTGTAAACCACGTTTTCACCCAAGTGGATCGTCTTTGAGCCACGTTATGGTAAAAAAGTTATGATAAAGAGCATCTTTGCATAAAGTAACAGATAATAAATTTTATCAAAATGAAATGGCTTACGAAATTTAATCTGCACTTTCTTATATTTACCATTTGAAAATTCAAAGAAACATTAAACACAAATGTTTCTGTAGACAATATCCCTAGAGTTACTACTATGGATAAAAGGATCATGCCAGGCATGTTAAAAATACGTTTCCTGCATACTTACGACAATATCCTGACCCTGAGTTATATAAGCTGTTGAAGGTTTTGAGAATATTACTGGATTTTGATCTATTTTTGCTTTTAAGATTGCAAGAAGTACGCTAGAATGAATCCCTATAAATCTAACATTATTCTTAAATGAACTAAAATTCTTACTGGCTATTTAGAGCAGCACCAATAATTTTACGACCATTGAAAACAAAGTTGTTGAGATTCATTTTTATATATAAAATTTTTTTTATTTATGGTAAGTAATGATAATATGGTCTGTGATGGTAATTATAAGTAATTATTAAGGTTTAGAGAAAATATTTTCAAAGATACTAATATTAAGAGGTTAGACTACACATATGCACATAGGTTATCTTAAGCCTCGTGCACACAAATTGGAAACGATCTCGAATGCGATTTCATGCGTGATTTTTATTCCCAGTACAGTTGTGTATTATAGCGTTTTCCATTCGACGGAACTAGTGCAAACTGAAATAGGTACGTTGTTTCATTCGACAGGTACCACACACTAGGTTAGGCCAACGAATTTCATTCAGTCGTTTAGTGCAGATCTGCTTGCACCGAGTGTAACTTTTTTACACCGTGGTCAGACTTCAGTTTTCCGTACTTTAGCATTAATCGTGTTCCATTTGGTAAAGAACTAGTGCCCTATTCATGACCTCTTAGAGTTTGACATTGTAGAACTACTGAACTCAGTGCACCCTAGTTCCGTCGAATGGAAAACGCAATTAGACGCAATTATATCATATTTTATTTTACATCTATTTGAAGCAATGAAACCACTACAAATATCAAATACGATTATTTACCATATTTAAATTACCCCGCGCTATTTGTGTTAAAGAATCAGAGCTGTGTTTTTGCGTCTATGGTGCGTTTAGATTTGAGCACGCACGCATTGAGCATACGCGCGTGGCATTCGTTCGCGTTCGCAAGAATCGTTTAAATTGAAATCCATTTTTTGACGCATGAAGTGATTCAGTTGCTCGCGTTCACGGGAAGGTTTAACTATGGATGACGAAATAACGGAGTGTACGTTTATTGTACTGAATAATTTAATAAAAAAAAGAAGAAATTCGAAAACGTAGGCTTCGAAAGGTTCAAGTCTTGTCTTGTTTGTATTTTAATACAATGCACTATTTAAAATTTTAAAGTTGACTGTGCGTAATGTTCTGGATGCTTAACATCCCAAAAAAATGGGGGAGGGTTTCAAACTCTTGCAGAAGCAACAACACCGTTTCGTTGTCCCGCTACATCAAAAATACAGACTTAAAATTTCTGTGGAGTTTGATCTAATTTGATATTGTAATTATCTTCCCTTTGCATATCTCTCTCTCTTGTCCATTTCCCTGAGAAGGGATTAGTGACTATGATGCTCCCGTAGCAGCACTTATAGCATTGTGCCACTCCTCTCTA